>JAFBJQ010002197.1:0-298463 GCA_016785345.1 Trinectes maculatus
ATTAGAGGCCAGAAAACCTCATTTTCTCATGGGTCAAAATTTTTAAAAAAAACGTAAGGGGTTAGTATGTCGAAAATGCCCCAAAACGGCCAAACGTCAAAAGTGGAAATAACGCACCAGAATGGCAGGAAATAGCGTGAAATCACCCCCAGAAAAATAGCATGAAATCACCCCCCAGAATGATATTTTGATGACTGGAGGCCAGAAAACCTCATTTTCTCATGGGTCAAAAATTAAAAAAAACACGTAAGGGGTTAGTATGTCGAAAATGCCCCAAAACGGCCAAACGTCAAAAGTGGAAATGACGCACCAGAATGGCGGGAAATAGCGTGAAATCACCCCCCAGAATGATATTTTTATGATTAGAGGCCAGAAAACCTCTTTTTCTCATGGGTCAAAAATTTTAAAAAACGTAAGGGGTTAGTATGTCGAAAATGCCGCAAAACGGCCAAACGTCAAAAGTGGAAATAACGCGCCAGAATGGCAGGATATAGCGTGAAATCACCCCCTAGAATGATATTTTGATGATTAGAGGCCAGAAAACCTCATTTTCTCATGGGTCAAAAATTAAAAAAACGTAAGGGGTTAGTATGTCGAAAATGCCCCAAAACGGCCAAACGTCAAAAGTGGAAATAACGCTTCAGAATGGCAGGATATAGCGTGAAATCACCCCCCAGAATGATATTTTGATGATTGGAGGCCAGAAAACCTCTTTTTCTCATGGGTCAGAAATCGAAAAAAAACGTAAGGGGTTAGTATGTCGAAAATGCCCCAAAACGGCCAAACGTCAAAAGTGGAAATAACGCGCCGGAATGGCAGGAAATAGCATGAAATCACCACCCAGAATTATATTTTGTTGACTAGAGCCCAGAAAACCCCAGATTCTCATGGGTCAAAATTTTTAAAAAACGTAAGGGGTTATCGAAAATGCCCCAAAATGGCCAAACGTCAAAAGTGGAAATAACGCACCAGAATGGCAGGAAATAGCGTGAAATCAGCCCCCAGAATGATATTTTGATGATTAGAGGCCAGACAACCTCATTTTCTCATGGGTCAAAAATTTAAAAAAAAACGTAAGGGGTTAGTATGTCGAAAATGCCCCAAAACGGCCAAGCGTCAAAAGTGGAAATGACGCGCCAGAATGGCAGGAAATAGCGTGAAATCACCCCCCAGAATGATATTTTTATGATTAGAGGCCAGAAAACCTCATTTTCTCATGGGTCAAAAATTTTAAAAAACGTAAGGGGTTAGTATGTCGAAAATGCCCCAAAACGGCCAAACGTCAAAAGTGGAAATAACGCGCCGGAATGGCAGGAAATAGCATGAAATCACCACCCAGAATTATATTTTGTTGACTAGAGCCCAGAAAACCTCATTTTCTCATGGGTCAAGAATTTTAAAAAAACGTAAGGGGTAAGTATGTCGAAAATGCCCCAAAACTGCATAAAATTAAAAATGTAAACATCTTTTTCTGATGAGTCACTAAGACTTTACAAGGCTCAACAATTTATGTGCATGCTGTCTTGACATTAGCTTAAAGGAGCTCAACAGAGTTTTATGATTTTTGCCACTTTTCCAGATCCCCTGGCAGTTACACTGAAATTCTCTGACGACTCTGCAATCGTCGACCACATCACAGATGGGGACGACAGAGAGTACAGGGAGCAGACGCAGGACTGCGATGGTGAGAGAGGAACCACCTCCTGAACAACACAGGGAGAACCAAAGAACTCGTGGTGGATTTTTGTAGGCGGACCTGCTGCCCCACAACACCGGTGACCATCCATGGAAAGGACATTGAGGTGGTCACATCTTATAAGTCCCTGAGAGTTCACCTGAACAATACACTGGACTGGACTCATAACACAAGGAAAGGCCAGTGGAGACTTTATCTGCTCCGCAGGTTAAGGTCTTTTGGAGTGCAGGGGACGCTCCTGAAGTCCTTTTATGACACTGGGACAGACTGATCAAGAAGGCCAGCTCTGTACTGGGATGCCCCCTGGACCCAGTGCAGGTGGTGGGAGAAAGGAGGATAACAGCTAAGCTGTTGTCCATGATGAGGAACGACTCCCACACCCTGCAAGACACTGTGACAGCACTGCAGAGCTCCTTCAGTGACAGACTCCTTTACCCAGAATGTGTGAAGGAACGTCACCGCAGGTCCTTTCTTCCAGCAGCAGTCACACTTTACAACAAACAGCGCTTCTAGTAGACCACACACACAAAACACACACAACACAAAAAACCACAATGCTGCTATTGGTGTACTATTGTATTATTATTATTATTATTGTTGTTGTTGTTGTATTGTTGTACACACACACACACACACACATATATATATATATGGTTATTGTATGTGTATATAGGGGATATATGTATATACAGATATATATGCATGTGTATATAGTGTATACTATGATACCTATATTTATAGTATTACTGGGTATGCTTACTTTTACTCTTATAGTGTATGTGCATAGTACGTGTATTTATAAGAGTCTATACTTATATTATTGTATATTTGCATGATACACATTATTTTGTTACTACTCTTTATGATCTTTCTAGTGCTAATTTCGTTTTACTATCCCTGTGGCTGCTGTAACGGTGAAATTTCCCCACTGTGGGACTAATAAAGGAATATCTTATCTTATCTTAATCTCTTTCCTGTATATAAGTTGGGATGTGTGTAATTACACCACGTATAAAGACCAACGGCTATTAAGACAGATCCAAACCTGGAACTATACTGACTGTGGTGGAATAATCAAGGACATTTCCTGCTACACTGAGTTCCCTCATCTTCAGTTATATATATATATGTGTGTGTGTGTGTGTGTGTGTGTGTGTGTGTATCAGTGGGGAAACCTCAGGGCTTCTACACCTTCAGAAAAGGCCTTACTAAATACTAAATACCAAAAAAATTCTGGACCACAAAATAGTATAGGAGTATTAAATAAAAAAATATATTTTTCTCATTTCTATCTCATTTATACAATACAAATACAACAAATACAAAATTCTCTCATCTATGTTAATTTTACTGTCAAGTTCACATCAGCAATGAAAGGTTTACTGTCCTGGAAACATGTTACCCAATCAGAATCGTCCATCCCTATCAAGGCCTGATTAGCTGGCTCATTCATTGGTTAGGATTTCATGTATCCTGGGGACGGACAAGCTAAGTGTGTGTGTGTGTGTGTGTGTGTGTGTGTGTGTGTGTGTGTGTGTTGGTTTGGAGAGTGAGGGGCAAACTGGGGGCTTGGCTGTGCACTCAGCTGTCGCTGAACTCCACAGATATTTAAAAACGTATTTGATCTGAGAGAGGAAGAAATCCAGCGAACGGACATGAGTTTGTGTTTGTGGTGCTGGATCACGGTTTGACTTTACGTGGGTGGGACAAAAATAATATAGGCAGGGGCATCACTAGGTTTTAAGGAAAGGGGAGGCTTAGCCTCTTAGCCGGCTGCAGAAACAGTGGACCCCTAAAATAGTCCTAACAACACCACTGCTGTTGGTTGTTCCGAGGCGACAGAGACTGTGTCTGGTGAGGAAAGAACAACAGCGTCTGCACAGCGTGCTGACCAGCTGCATCTCTGTCTGTAGTGTTCACTTTGTCAGACGACCAGACGATAAAGAACATGTTCGTCAGTGCCCCTTTTTTCCCATGACTGAGAAGATACGATTAAGAGACTGTTCCACTGTTCTGAAAACACTATCTCTCTAAGTAACTATAAGTAACTTTTCACTTTTTTAAAGTTGCTTAGTAAGTTATTAGTTACTTTAAGTAAGTAACTAAGTATGTCGAAAATGCCCCAAAACTGCATAAAATTAAAAATGTAAACATCTTTTTCTGATGAGTCACTGAGACTTTACAAGGCTCAACAGTTTATGTGCATGCTGTCTTGACATTAGCTTAAAGGAGCACAACAGAGTTTTATGATTTTTGCCACTTTTCCAGATCCCCTGGCAGTTACACTGAAATTCTCTGACGACTCTGCAATCGTTGACCACATCACAGATGGGGACGACAGAGAGTACAGGGAGCAGACGCAGGACTGCGATGGTGAGAGAGGAACCACCTCCTGAACAACACAGGGAGAACCAAAGAACTCGTGGTGGATTTTTGTAGGCGGACATGCTGCCCCACAACACCGGTGACCATCCATGGAAAGGACATTGAGGTGGTCACATCTTATAAGTCCCTGAGTCCCACAGATATTTAAAAACGTATTTGATCTGAGAGAGGAAGAAATCCAGCGAACGTACATGAAAGTGTTTGTGGTGCTGGATCACGGTTTGACTTTACGTGGGTGGGACAAAAATAAAAGATTACAGGCAGGGGCATCACTAGGTTTTAAGGAAAGGGGAGGCTTAGCCTCTTAGCCGGCTGCAGAAACAGTGGACCCCTAAAATAGGCCTAACAACACCACTGCTGTTGGTTGTTCCGAGGCGACAGAGACTGTGTCTGGTGAGGAAAGAACAACAGCGTCTGCACAGCGTGCTGACCAGCTGCATCTCTGTCTGTAGTGTTCACATTGTCAGACGACCAGACGATGAAGAACATGTTCGTCAGTGCCCCTTTTTTCCCATGACTGAGAAGATACGATTAAGAGACTGTTCCACTGTTCTGAAAACACTATCTCTCTAAGTAACTATAGGTAACTTTTCACTTTTTTAAAGTTGCTTAGTAAGTTATTAGTTACACTGTGTCAGACGACCAGACGATAAAGAACATGTTCGTCAGTGCCCCTTTTTCCCATGACTGAGAAGATACGATTAAGAGACTGTTCCACTGTTCTGAAAACACTATCTCTCTAAGTAACTATAGGTAACTTTTCACTTTTTTAAAGTTGCTTAGTAAGTTATTAGTTACTTTAAGTAAGTAACTAAGTATTTTAAGTAACTAAGTAAATACTAAATTAGTTACTTAAACTATTATTTAATGTTCTAAAAAATGTATTATTATTTCTCATTAGTTATTATATCAAAGTTCCATAGTGTTTGTGTTTATAGAACTAAAGAGCTAAAGGACAGACATGAACTCACAACCTCTGCATTCTGAGACCAGTAGCGTAGCCATTATGCCACTGAGTCACACAGGAAATTTGCTTGGAACTTGTATTTGACCAATAGGAACCGACAGCCGACTTAAAAAAAAACCCCACCATCTTTCTCTGCAGCTCTGCACACCTGTAGCAGCGTCAGTCTCATTAAGCACTGAGCTCTATGACTGCTACGGCCTTTACAATGCAGTTACACAAGTGATGATGATGGGGAGAGGTTCAGTTAGTTTAAATAGGTGGTGAAAAGAAGTAAAATTATAGTATGTCGTCTAAATCAAGATAAAGAAACATAGTATAGTATGTTGTCAAAAATAATCAAAAAAACAGTATGTCATAAAAAGGTTTGAAAAAAACATCATAGCATTGTATTTCAACACAAATGTCGTAAAGTCACGATAAACTACGACTTCAAAAATGACGCAGAACGTCATAGTAGATTATGTAGATAAATAAATGTATTAGTTTTTATTCAAAGACTCTACAACAGCTTTAAAGTACATTCAGTGTCCATTTATTTTTCTGCCGACAGAAAAATAGAAAAAGTAAAACAAGGAACATTCATACTGCTGAAGTGTAGGTTCTCATGCTTGCACATTTACAGTACATGTTGATCTGATATAAATTTTCTTTGAACTGGACATATTGCCACAATATATTCACAAAAATAACATTAAAACTGCAGTCTCTTTAAACATGTTGACACGTTCATAAAAATAAAGCTTTCTGCGACACTTACCCCCCAAGAAACAATCCTATTTACAGTCAAAGATGGAGATGAGTCCTGTCGAGCTGAACTGGTTGCTTTGCATGTTTTTTGGGTATCAGATTATGTGAAGCAACAAAACCAGTGAAAACAAATTTTAAATATCAGAAAACACATTATATGTCGTATTACTATACATATGCATCATTGCAGATGTCAGACAGATGACATCTTTAATGATGTTTGCCTAATAGAATGGTATATGTGCTTGTGACCGCTGCATCTTTGATAGAGTGGAACAGATTACTAGAGAATCCTTTGTTGAAAATCGAAGTCGATGGTAGATTTTGCTAACTACATATTACACATCCATACTGTAACTGTTTCTTACAAATTACACATGATTGCACTGCCATGACAATAAAAATTCAAAAGGACACAGTTACGGTCACCTTTTTGGAAAGGGCAACAAAAAGGCACAAATAAAGACTGGGCATTGAATGCTCCACATTGGCACTGGCAAATAACTTTTTCAACAGTCATAAAATAGCCTCATTGTTGGTGAAGTGCAGTTTTTCTACCAACGAAAAAGCTGCAACTTTTCTACAGCAAATACTGGAGAAAAGATGCAATCTAAATGTGGCTTAAAGCTACTGACAGCAGAAAATAATTGAAGCCCTAATGCATGAGAACCTGTCTCAATATTCCCACATTAACCCTGGCAGGTACCAACAATGCATTTGCTTGTATGTATAGGGGGTGTGTGTGTGTGTGTGTGAGTGTGAGTGTGTGTGTGTGTGTGTATGTATGTATTTATATCGAATAAGGTACATGTGCATCTGATCAGTGTTTAAACAAAAGCTACCATCAGTGCAGGGACTCCACCTCACTCAGTTGTCTAGCTCTTTGGTTTCCACGCCCTTATAGTTGCAGGCATCTCCAGGACCTTCAGACTGGCTCTTCTCAGCCTCACACTTCCTTAACCTTCAGACTTATTCCCTCCCACCACATCTCCACTCCTGCTGATGCTGCCTCCCTCATACACAGTCAGGCTCTCCTCCTTACAGGCATCTGGTAAATTGAACAGTGAAGAGCATAAGCTAGGCACAGCAGAGACACATATGTATAAATAAAGACACTGTAGTATTTGGGGGATTTCTGTTATGGTTCAAATATTTTCATCATGATTAATTATGAACGACAAATTTAGCAATGACTTAAAGGTGCACTATTCGATCCGGCATGGTTTCAGCGCAATTTCCTTTTTGTCGTTCCAGCCAATCAACCCCATATGTGCATGTGCACTAAGCCCCACCCCCAACCATCTTGTCGGTGATTGGCTGGAAGGTGGTTTGTTATTGTTTTGGTGCTCAGCCTGTGCCCCTAGTGTTTTTTCGGCGTTTACGACCCCTGAGTTATCTCCCGAGACCAGGCTTTTTTTACAATGTGTTCAGGGGGCAGGCAGCTAGCGGATCAGGCTGAAACCATGCATACTGCACCTTTAATATTTAATATACTACATATTTTAGTATATACATACAGTATACATACACACACACAAACACACACACACACACACACGCACACCCACACACACACACACACACACACACACACAATTCTGTAGGGATACAACCAATAGAAAGAGTGTTAGTTGATGGAAGAAAGAGCAGGCATAATCTTGCAGATGTCTAAAAGGCACTTCATGCTTCCTGAAACAAGATTTGTTATTCTTTTTTAATGCCCCAAACAACTGATCCATTTCAGTTTGCTCAGATCAATATAAAAACATGAAGGTTGGTTTAAACATGCCAATAAATCCTGTGTTAAAATATGTGGACAGTTACCACTTGCGTGCCATGTTTTTTTGCCAACACACAGCAGCTAAATGTATGCAATTTTTTATTTCAAGCATATCAACACAACACATTCACATCAGATGAGTTGCCTACTGACAAAAGGAAGCAGAATATATAATATGGGAGGAATCTGCATAGGGCAGGGCCTTAGTGCATATTTAAATATAAAAATGTATGTTTCAGGAAACAACGGAAAAATGTTGTCTCTGTTTTTTTGCTTCCTACCACACCATATAATACGACCTGAGTGTAAAAATCACCATAGTTCCCTTTTAAAATAAGCTAAGAACATTCTTAGAAAAAAAGTTCTCCATCAAGTAGAGTTTTAAACAGTTTCAATAACATCCGGATCACACGCCCCTGAAACAACCCCTATCAAACACCCCTCTACATGAGCAAATAGCATCCAATTGCCAATATACATGTTAAATAAAGCACTGTCAGGCGGAATGGGGCAACTAGATCTCCAAGCCCATATGCTGGACTGGAGCCGTTAAAGAAACAAAACAGAAAAATTATAATGAAACATCTCTATTCATACAACCACCACTTCTACCAAAGTACTTTACATTTCAGTGCACCGTGTGACAAGAAAAGAATTAATTTCTTTTTGAACAGGTAACATTTTTATGCCAGTGAACGCTTGTACTGACAGACTGACAATCTTTTTATCCTCATCTAAAAATCCACACAGCACTGCTGCACACAGAGGCATCCAGCCGCACAAACAGGACGATGGACGAGCACCAAGCCTCGTGACAGCCACTGAGCAAAACTGGTGCATTTCCTACCTGAGGCAAAGTTAGAGATCAGGTGGGGGAAAAGAGCTCAGGGTCCAGGACAGAAAGGAAGTTGGTGCTAGCAATGCTGAGCATCTATACCTGCAGGGCTGAGCACCAGGGCCTGGAGGATGTCTGACAGGGAAACAATACCCTCGATGCTGGAGCGCTCGTCCACCACAACCAACCGATGCACCTAATATGAAAAACACATTTAGAGATTAACTTGAAGTATTTTTTTTCTTAACGTTGGTACAGTGTGAAAGTCAACAGTCAATGTCTCACTTCAGCTTTGACTATTCTGTCCACAATGGTGTCCAACGTTTCCATTTTATGGCACTTGACGACTCCTTCAAAGTACTGCGAGCGATGTTTCAGAGCCTGTGTCACCGTAATGTCCAGGTTGTTATACGCCTTCTCAGCAGCCAAGTTCTACACACAAATATGAAAATGGACTGTGTGATGTCAGACAATAAATCACATCACACAAATCACACAAATTTCAACTTACAATCACATCAAATTTGGAGTAGATGTCCACAACTTTGCCTGTACAAGATCAAAGAGAGAAAGAAAGTTATTTTAGGGGTATTAATAAAATACATGGTGCCAGAATTAGTGAGCTTACCCGAGTCATCCACCACAGGCAAAGCAGACACTCGTCTTTCCACAAAAATGTTGAGTGCTTTGATGATGGGTGTGTCCGGGTGAATAAAAGCAATATCATGGTATGTACCAATCCCAAGCTCTCCGAGAGTCTGCTTCATGAAAGCTGGCTTAGGCATTTCACACATCTGCAAACAGAAACAAAAGGCGACATAGACACACTGAATTAGGTCATTGTCCAATTTTAACTAGGCAAAAGGATTGTTTATTGATGTCCGCACAAACCACTAGAGGGCAGCAGACAATGAAAGAGGGAGGCGAGAGAATGTGTCCAGAAAAAGTAATCCTAATCTGTTTTCATACTTTAAAGACAGGCAGGCTCAGTACTACTCACAAACAGCTGGAGGAACTTGAGGATCCTCTTGTGTGTGAGAATATAAAGTGCATTCCCCGTGACAGGGTCAATGACAGGCAGTCGGTGAATTTTGTTTTTGATGAGGGTGTACACTGCATCAAATAAGCTGCAAACACAACAATCACAATGACCAATCAAAGTCAACACAAAAAAGTCAGTTAACACATATGTACCAAAACAGGTTCATTGACTGTTTTTTTAGTCACATACCTCGCATCAGGCGATATGTTGACCAGAGGTTTGAATGTTGCTTGAAGGTAAACCTCTGTGTCAAGCAGGAAAAACGTAAGTTATTCACTTTTGTATTTTACATTCTGCTTACATAACATAGTGGTGATAGAAGGACATGACATTTACCTCTCCATGTCTCAAGCTTATGTTCCTCCAATTCATAAATTTGCACCTACAACAGAAATAAATAAATATATATGTATATTTTAATTATCAATGTGTCGAGAAGCACAGCTGATGCAACAGTATCTGAACCAAACCTACCAGTGGTGACTTATAGTATCTGTGTAGTATGATGATGAAATCTGTGATGGTCAGCATTCCTGCAATGGAAACGAGCTGTGAAACACACTGCATCTGTAAACAACATGTGGTGCCATGCCTGCAGGCAGTGTGCAATTGGGTAGAAGAGACAGAGCTTACACGGGTGTGGTTCAAACAACACATCACAGATTTACCCCCACTCCACTCCCCCAACCCGCCCTCGATTTATCCTCATGCTGACTGTGCGTCAATTATTCATCACAGGCTGACTTGCAATAAACTCTTCATAGCACAACAAAGCTAATTCACTGTTGGTTTGGATTTTGACACTACTAACAGAGGGTCTATCTTTCTGTCCAAGCACTGATCAATACACAGAGTAACTACTGTGTTTAATGGTTTATGACAACTCTAATGACTTCTGCTCAATAAAGCATCTTGCTCCGCCAGCCATGACTAGCTGCATTAATACCCAGCACCGTCTGTGTTTATTTAGCAATGGTGCAACTTCAAAGCAAGGACATTTTCCATCTCTCGTAAGGGAAATCATTTAAGAGACATTTGCATGGCAGTTTTATCCTTATTAAACTAAACTGCAGATGTAAGTCATATATACCGGACACTGTGTTCTCAATCAGGGTCTACAGTCTAATCAATTGAGCAAATAAGAGTGGAGGCATATAAACACACATTTTGTCCTACCTTTAAACAAGGTATTTAACTAAAAAATGGCAATTAAAATCTGAAATGGGTTAAATATCTAGAAGCTTTTTCTTTCAATTTCCTGACAGATTCTGGATTCTTACCCACAAAGCTTTGCTTCTCTGTGTCCCATAGTGGAGCAGCTCGCACACCATTTGCTACCAAGGCAAAGAATGCTTTCTTAACCTATCAAGCAAAGAAGAAAAAAAAATACACTTAAGTTGGACGCACAAGAGCAAAGATATTTCAAAGTGTCACAGGATCTACTTTCTTCATAATCTACAGATGAAATTATTACAACACCTAATCAAAAATGATCGTTTGCATCAGTTATTTGCAGCTTTTAACATCTGATGACTTCCTGTTGCCATCACATTCATGAGCATTTGAAGTGCAGAGTAACCTCTGGAGGTTTTGTGTTTGTTTTGGTATTTTTACTCTTGGCTTCAGTGGTTGAAGATCTACACATCAAAGAAGTCAGCGCTGCAGAGGATTACTGTTTAACAGCTTTATGACAATCCCGTCAACCATCTCAGAGAAACTGCTCTGAGGCAAAATAATCCTGCTCAATTTTATTGAACATTAACTTCAGTACTCTCAGTTCTCAAGACAAGCAAACTCAAAATCATACATGGTTGTAACTGTTTTTGTATTCACCTTGAATAAGTTTGACTTATTACTTAAAGCCAAGCAGGATTGCATAGTGCAGCTTTAAGTTTGTTATCAGCTTTCAGGGGCACTCTATAAATAAATTTAAAATGATTATAATATGTAATACAAAGTTCTGTTGCAGGCAAATATTCCCAACTCTCTCTCATCTAATGCTGCTTAAACTGTGATGAGGAAAACACAGAGACGTCCCAAAAAAACAACAGTGCATACCTGGAGTGCTGTGTCGAACACAACCAGCTTAGAGCTTGTTGGGACAATGTCATAGCACTTGTGGGATTTCATGAAGCGCATGTAAATATCACTCTCGGGTTCAGCAGCTGCAAAACAAAAAAGGACTTTTCGAGGAAGGAGAAATCTCACAGGGAATTTATAATGAGCGCTGAGAAACAGCAACACACTCGCAGAGCCTAAACAACCATTATGGGTCTGAACCACTTACTGCCACTTTACTGTTCCATTTTACTGATAATTACGCTCCAGTTTAAGAACAAACAAGCAGAGAAACAGTGGGAAAACATGCACAGCAAAGTGCTGCAGGAGCTTAAATCCTTTTTAAATGATGCACTTTGAACACTGCAGTCATTTCTTTCCCACATTTCATACAGAAACACTGAGCGGATCAGTTGATTTTTAGAAAGTTCAATGACGATGTAATCAATGCAGTAAAAACACTGATGCTTCACATTGTCATAAACAGAAAAATACATACAAGATACATCTCCATATTTATAATCATATGTCATTCATTTATTGGTGTGTTTTTGGCTGTTCTATATATATTTTTTATGACTATAGCCTTTGATTGTGTCAGTTTCTTTTTAATGTTCCTAGATACTATCTGGGAGGCCAGACGGTGCATATTTGTAGAATAAAATAATGCTTTTAATATTTTAATCTATAAAATAAGAAGACACGACATCTGAGAACATCCGTGTTTACATTTTAAAGATAATACATTGAGCAAACTCATGAGTAAAACAATGTGTAGTTGAAAGGCCTGTTACTCATCAGGTCTATTTAAATGCAGGTATGTGTTTCCATCATTGCACACGGATCAGTCCTCTTCTGTGTAAAATCCTCATTTAAAACAACCGTTACACACTCGAGCGAACAGGTGTTAATCGAGGAAACTGTGGGCTGTGTGAAGTGTAATAAATCTCTGCCAGTGCGGTCATAAAGACGGATGGAACTAGAATAAATCTATATCTATATCTAATCTAATAAACATGACACCATAATAACCTGTACAGCACAGGAAGTTGTTGAAAGGAGCGAGAGAGAGAGGATCATCAGATGATCGCAGCGGGACACTCACCATCATCATCAAGTTCAAGTTTCTCCAGCATGCCTTCGGATAAGCCGTAGACCTGTGAGGGAGAAAGGGGAGAAGTTTGCAGTGAAGAGCGCAGAGATCCCCTCCTTCCTCCACCCCCCCCCCCTCACATCAACACGCGGCTGCGCACCAAGACAAACTTTGAACACCAGGGTGAAGCGTCTTTGCACCAGCTGTCTGCGATCGTATCGAGTGCGCCCCCCTCACATCAACACGCGGCTGCGCACCAAGACAAACTTTGAACACCAGGGTGAAGCGTCTTTGCACCAGCTGTCTGCGATCGTATCGAGTGCGCTGCGCAAATCTACCCGTCAGCAAAAGCAAAACTCACCACAAACGTTTTACCGATATGATAATAAATCTCCTCTGGATCAGCTGACTATTATATAAGCTACGTGACAAAGAGAAGCTGCAACTTCAGCGTCGCGTTTATAATAGATCTCTCTCTCTCGCGCGCGCACACACACAAACAAACACACCCCCCTATAAACTCGGAGTGGAACAGTCCTGGTCCATTTGCTGCAGTACAAGACAGATCCGACACATCCAACAACCTCTGCACGAGCGCGTGAGGTTCAGTCCCGTTCAGACAAACCGGCTGGACTCACTGTTAAAAACACACAACATGTCAAACAACACTCACCGCACTGCAAGTCTCACACGAGGCGTGGGTCGGAAAAAAAAAAGCAGGAAGCTCCACGCGCTGTGGACACACCCCTCCATGCAGAGGGGTGCTTCGCCATATTAGGAAATCCCTTGCGTTGCTAGGCAGCAAGAAGCTGGGGATGCCTTGTCACATCGTCACAATTTATCTTGTCTGGGAAAACGAGCGATCTATCTATACACAGATCTAGAAATACAACTTCCCGCACAGCGGCAACACGAGAATACGACACGCAAAACTGTGGGTGTTGCATTTCCCGCATAGCACAGGCCAGTACCCCAGCACAAAATATGCATTGTCATGCTGGAGGATTTGCATACACAAAGACTGCTTGTTGACATGTGATTTCCCTAGATCCCCGATTTGCCAGTGTATTCACAACAGGCCACTGCAGCAGTATGAGAAAGCTGCTGTGGGATGTGGCACAGTCCCGTGCTGCCCTGCAAAGGTGACACAGCACTTCTCTCGCCAAAACACTTCTCCTGCACTGTCATAAATCTTTCCCTGCTGCATCAGAGCAAACCATGCAGGCTGCTTTAGTATTACAGCAACCTCCAGGGAAGCAGGGAAGCAAAAAAAAAAAAAAAAACACGACACGATCATCAGATATTTTTTTTTGCAAGACTCCATTATGTATGATGAAGGAGAGAGCACTGGGGGGTTGACAGACAATGACTCATTACTCTTCAACCACAATCATGAGTCCTTAGGTGTTAATATTATCAGTACACATGGTGGTGATGAAATATTGATCCACCCTCTCTGGCTAGAATCCACCATCGCTCACTGCAGAGAGGTCGAGGCAGACCTTGGGATACGTATTCATTAAATTTGCTCAGCAAGTCATTTCTCACTGGCTGTAAGACATTTGGTATCATATCCTGACTCCGACACCGTGACTCCTAACAAACCTCAGACCACTCTTTGTCTTGTGACAAAGGCGATGTTTGTTCTCTGCAGTGATTTTGCAGTAACAGTCAATTGTGCAGCTGCATCGCTAACATCTGATGCTGTTTGGGATATTTACGCCTTCGATTTGTGCCACTGTTGCGCAGAGCAAATAAGGCAAACAGGCTTGTTCAAACAACCTTATGCAGAAGTATAATAGGTTCAGTTAAAGAGATTTGCATCATCCATGGCTTCTGTTCACCACTGTACAAGCAAACCCTTAGGACTCTCAGCAAAGAAGCACATGACTCAGTGACAAATGGCATGCCAGGCCACCTTTATCTAGTTATGAAGGGAAAAAAACAAGCACAGGTAGTCTTAACTGTGCTTTCAGAAATGACAAGTTATGAATATTGATACTGAATTAAAGCTAAGATACAGCATATATATACAAACTAATCTAAATAAAGCAATACATAGTTAACTCACTTATACTGCACCCATGTGCAAATAGCCACACTTGAATCTATTCTGTCACTGTCACAGCCACATCAATTTACAGTTCTGTGCTCACAGGTACTTAATGAACTGTCCTGAGTCAACAACACAAATGCTTTAAATAGATAACTTTGCAATTCAAATGAATGCTTAGAATAGTTTTTCCAGTATTACTCACTTGTTGTGAGGTAGAGTATGATGGCACAGGGCTCGAGGAAGCGATGGGGGGTTTGGCAGAGTGAAGGCTGAACCTCTGTCCTGTGTCTGTAGGTGTGGAGAGGGATCGGCACCTGGTGCTCGGCTCCAAGCGTTCAGGACTGGGCCCGCTCGGCTGAGACTCCTGGGTGAACACCGGTTGGCTGGACACCTGGGTTGGGGTGGTGGGTGGTGTGGAAAGTCCAGAGGCTGCGGAGAGTTCAAATGTCAAGTTTAAACAGCACAATGTCTGTTCCTCTGTATGTCAATCTATACTGTGCTGCCAAAATGCTTGACACATCAAGAGCTGGTGGTGAGGCTGAGGTGTTACAGTTGTGACTGCTGCAGATACCATCAAGGCTGTCACATGCTATAATAGAGAAGGAATGCATATCTGATCCATCAGGGACTGACAGGCCTGAGTACAGAGGAATGACACAGATACCAGAGATAGTCGCTGACAGACAGGGATGGACTAGGTGAACCACCGTTACAAAAGAAGATGGAAAATGTTACATTAGTTAATTAATCACATTATCAGGAATTTTCAGATAGAAATGTATAGGTAGACTACAGACTACCCCTGAGATCTCTTAATCCCTAGGAGGTATTTTGTGTAAAGAAATTATTTGCAGGCTGAATTTTGCTGCGCTAAATGTTATTGTGATCTTGAGACCCCTGATTCGTTTCTAGATGCATTTTCACTCATTTTGTGCATCTGATGACTGTGTGTGGGAAAGTAATTATAGCTCAGCCCCCCCTCTAATTAGCCAGAATCTGAAATTACCCTTGTGGGTGTGTGGAGCCTTTCATTTTGGTTAATTCTCTTACAATTATGATGTCAACACTATGCTTGTTTTATTCACTGTTTTTTTGTTCAAAAGTTCAAAAGTTTGTTGACATCTTCAGTCCCACATTGCTTCTCTTTTAGCTTAAGGTGACACCTGATGCTGCAGCCGTCATTTGAACTAAGGAATAGGTTTCCTTTTCCTGTGTGCGATCAGAAGACGAAGGCTGACCAGTGAGAGCTCCTGTTACGTCTCTGTGTGTCGGACCTCATTAAAGTTTTACTGTGACAAATTGGCAGCATATCCTAAAAATAAAATATGGATGCCAAAGGAAATGTAAAATAAAAAAAAAAACATTGAGATGAATCACTATGACACAAAGACAGATGTACCTGATGTTTCATTGTTTTATATGTCTAAAGAAATGCATTAAGTAATAACAATGCTACAATGCTAAAACACAATTAATTATTGATCAATACTGAGAAAGAGAATCAATTAATCATGCAGGTAATTCTCTTTTCCTGTCCCTGGCAATCTTCTGCAACAAATGGGAGGATTATGACATAAGCCCCCCATTAAGCCCAACTCCAGTGTGGCAGTCAGCTGTCTGTGACGCAGCTCCTCCTGTGACATGTCACATGACAAACCCCCACTTAGCCTTTCACATCAGGTGTCACACTCCTTCTCATGATGCCATGCGACACTCACGCTGCCCCAACTCCACCGCACTGACATATTTCTGAGACCAGCCAATGAGGGACATGAATAATGTGGACCAAATGGTTCATCTTACAGACCCTCCACCATGACACTTTTGTTATGTGCAAACTCCGATGCCAAAGAAAAACCAAGATCATATTAATGTCACAGGACACGAATTTACAATAATTAGTTTCAGTAAATGTAATCTTGTGTATGTATCTTGTATTATTTTAACGTATTTTCATACTCCTAAATTAGCCATAAGTCAAATCGCTACACCACTGCAGTTATGTGCTACTTCTCCTGCCATGTAAACACTGGCTCTCATGAGTAAAGTCGTTTTAATAAATGAGGCCTTGTGTGTCTGGCGACCATTTTTCCTTGGTTAGCTGTGTGACACTCCACACTATCTCTTGACATTTAGTTGGCGTGCACTGGCCCTCTTTGGCGTGCCCTGCTTCCGCTGTGTAGCCTTCTTATTTTAGCCACGCTGTTGTGGCACATTCCACAGGAGGAGATAACAGCGGAACTGGGAGCTCTCTCCTGAGCCTCATTGATAGTGGGCTGCTAGACACAACCCAGGAAGCAGGAAATGGATGCCTTGCTTCAAGCAGTATCTAAATAACATGTCATGCATTAAAAAGACTAGACCAAACAATCAATCAATAAAATCATCAATTAATCAATCAATAATAACGTAGATTCATTAAAAATGAAACCAACATTTTCACCCCCAATATAAACTGCAGAACAAACTGCTGTGATTTACTGCAATGGAACATTAGGGCAACACCTTTAAAAGCAGATCCTATCTGTCTTGTTGATTTCACTATTATGGGATGACGCTGGCTCTGGCAGCAACAGGAGCCATATTGTTTGGCCTCAGAGCAGCAGTGTGGCTAGTACAGGCCCAGTGGTCCTGTCTGTCCTGAATGTATAAGCAAACTGGTTTGAATTGGTGTGTAAAATGTAAATCACTATGATAATAATTAATTTTAATGATTTAATATTTACTTTAATATGATAAAGTTGGCAAGATCAAATATGTTTTTCAAATGAATGTGCTAGTTACATAATAATACAAGCTCTCCGAAACAATGATGCGACTGTTTACCACCGCAGGTAAAGCAGGTTCACGAAATCGCTGGATGATGGCAAAACATTAAAATGAGCAGTCACAATTCAAACTGACATTCAAATTGTGTTGCTAAGAGGCGCACTTATCCTCTACAGCTGAAACTTCTCATGCAGACTTCTTTTAAGCAATCTGTGACTTTATTTTGTCCTTTATCAAGACAGTGGAGACAGAAAATGCTGGCAGCTAGAGAAGGGGAATGACAGGCTATGGTTCAGCATTGAAGGACCAATATTTTAGTTGATTAGTCAGCAGATAATATACCGCTTTTATTCTTATAGATCCACATAAAGACATGCATCATTACGACATGACCCTGCTCCTATCACTGACTATACCGAGGTCAGACTGGCTCTAAATCAGGAGCTGTGAAGTCTGTGATAAAGCGCCACTTGAACGCCACACAGTGTGCTCCAGCGCGTCACTCATCAAGCATTATGAGGGAACTCTGCAGTGGGTCTGCATGGTGGTGTGGACTTAGTTATTCACAACCCGTTTCCAGTAATGGAAGCCTAAAGGAATATAAGGGCTCAAGGGACTGCTCCCATAACTTCAAGTAGTGTGCATATAAAGTACTACATTGAAAAGCAACAAGACAGGTATACTACAAAATTTAAAAACAACGTATCTTTCCCCTTTTTCATTCCACATTCAAACACTGCATTATGTAACAAAACCAGATAAACTACATATATCACTACAGCAATACAAATTACTGGAGATACATTAATCAAATGTGATGGAGCGCATTGCTATGAAATGATTACTAAACTGCTGTCTCTGTTCTGTCTCATACACTGTTTTACCACTTGGCCATTTTCCTCCTTCCTGTCACTTTAAACCTGAGACCAGCCAAGTAACCAACACCTAAACTATATGGAGCAACCATGATTACAACAAACAGCATTCAGCACATTTATGATAGCAATATCAAATAAAATATAGATGTCATCTTTTTATTTAATAATTAGAATATGTGTGCATTCGTTTATAATAGACTTTGCTTTAAAATGTAAAACACTGCACAATAACAGTCAGTCTTTGCAAAATTTTGAGAAGTAGTAGTATAGATATTGTTTCATACTGAGGAAGATCTATGTTTAAGGTGACTGGACTACTGCAGGAAGCTGCAACAGCATTTGGGTCTCAAGGTGTAGTGTAGCAGATGGAGAGCACAGCACATTACCAGACAGACATGAAGCCTCGGACTGATGTCTCCCTCCTAACCCATCCTGCTCCTTCCTTTTCTTGCTCCGTCGTAGGCTGCCAAACCTCTTCATGGAATACAATGGATTGTGCACTCAAAACTAAATCTGACCATGACCATCCACATCACAAAAATGGTGCAGGGATGGCTAAAAGTGAAAGTGACTGCACTTCTATATGAGAGAGTTAGAAAAAAAATCAATGTGATAAGTATCTTCAACTGGTGACAGAGGGCGTGTCGCAGAATCTATAGAATGGTTAGCCTTTGAAGCAGTGTGATCTCCTCCCAGTTGAAGCTGGGTGCTTTCAACTGATGGACAGAGAAATACATATAATGGTTACTTTTATCTTCACATATCTAATCCGCAGGAGAAAAAAATGAATTTGGCTGCTCCATTCAGCTGCATATCTGAATTGTTCTTTAAGCCAGAAGTAACGAGTTAACAATATAATCTAAGCTTGTATATCCAGGGGGAAAAACACACACAGTCCCCTGGAGCCAGAGAGCACACAGCCAGAAGAAAGCAGTGTTTTGGACGGCGAAGACTCAGACAGCATGAAAGCTGTAAATTCCACACCCCTTCGGCAAAGAAACGTTCCCTCTCACAAGTGATCCGAATAACAACTGCAGCAGAGCAGAGCGCCTCGTCCCCCTCTCACCAGCGTCAGTGCTTTAAATTGTCAGGTGCAGCTGTGGGTGGCATCTCTTTAATATAGCACCCGTGTCAGCAGCCTGTATAAGGAGGCCAGTCAGTGAAGGATACACCAGTGATTGGCTTTGGCTCCACATGTCCCCGCCCCCCATCTTTCAATGCCCTCCCTCTTTTACTCTGAGTAAATTCAGCACAGGCACATCTGTCTCACTCCATCTTCACACGATCTAACACGTACACGGACAAAGTTTCCAAAGATTAAAAACTTCTCTTAAATTTGCACACTCAGTTGTTTGAGACTTTTGGGGGCCTGACCTTTAAGACTGAGCTGCCATGTTCAGTCAGCTGATCAGACAGCTTCCACTCAATACCACTAGCCTCCCTTACCCTTAACAGATGGCCTGCTCACATTAGCTACAGCATGTCCAGTCCAGATCTCAATTAACATGTTATGCAAGTGTCCCACTCTCTCTATTCAGAAAGAGGTCAATGACCAGTATGAGTGGAGTTGAGGTATCAGTGACAAAATCTCTAACCCCAAATATCCTGTGATACTCACTGTACTTGTATTCAAGGTTGCCAAGTTCTGTACTTGCATTCAAGGTTGCCAAGTTTCTAATCCAGGAGGAATTTAAAAACAGGTTTGGTTTAGCTTAGCTTACCCCCTCAAAAAAAAAGACAAGGCCATCTAAGGACTGTGTTTTTGGAAAATTTGGAAAAGAAAGACTTTCTAAACCAGTTCTTTTCTTTACTGACAACATACAGCACGCAGTAACAACATGGAGAGTGAGAGAGAGTGAGAGAAAAAAACTTGCATGGTTGTGTGAGGAGCCGTCAGAGTCAGGTCACTTCCAGATAAGGGTATGAAAGCACTACAGTTGCCATGTGCAGTGAGAGACTGACAATGTCCAGGCAATGGGAAAACATGTATCTAGAGCAGCTGGAAGTGAGAAGGCATTCTGGCCATATATGTAACAAATATGGAATTAGATGCACCTGCGAATCAAATATACAATAAATAATGTGCACATAATCAAATGACGGGCACACTGAATTTTGACAAAATACTTCTTTATAAAAACTGTATTAAAATAATGATAATAATCATGATGTAGCTGAAAGCATTTCAAGTCCTGTCTTCAGACAAGTCTAGGTCTTCAGCACACCCTTGTGGCGAACGTGGGTTGTCTACAAAAACATCAACCAGTAAAAACAGAAAGGCCCGTACTGTATGATGCTGTATGACATTAGTTTATAAGTACACTTTGTTAGTGCATTCATTAGCTGCCTTTCACTTAAAACCACATCATTAATCAGTAACTCAGAGAATGTACGGTCTCTGACCACATCAGGCACTAGTAACCCTAGGCAGCTGGCATGGGAAGATCATAGACAGTGGAGTACTTCATCGTGTTTTAGTTTGGCTGCCATCAATGCAATTCACTATAGTAAATGGAGCATGCTAAGTCTTGAAGTTTGGCCCTAGCAAAGCTATTCCACCAGCTACTGCCAAACCAACCACGAGGAAATGGAGAAGAATGGGTATACGTACGAGCCAAAAACATACGAGTCATCTTTGTGCTGCTAGATGCCACTTCCAGCAGGGCTGTTACCATGTGGAACAGGGTGTTTTGTTTTTTTTAGTTTGTTTGTTTCTTCTGTTCTGTCATGATCAGCCACACAAATGAAGCTGATAATCAACCTGAAAGGTCAGTTTCTTCATAAAAAAGGCCTTTTTCTGCCTGGTCTGTGTCATGTCTACCTCCTTGCACACACCTTGCACACGCCAAACCATTGTTTCAATACTGAGTTTTAATGATGATATGGAGAGTGTGTGTAGTAGTTGCATGTGTATCTGTGGAATGCTAAGTCTCTAAATGAATCGAACAAGCTGCACTCAGGTCATTGCCACATCTGCATCTGAAGGCTAGAGATCTGGTATGACACAACACAAAGCAGGTTCTTATACTAAGCTTTACAATTATAAAACTCCTCTATGTGTCCTGTCACATGCTGCAAAATATCACTTAACTCTTGAATATATGATTAATGTACAGAGATTCTGTATGTGGCTTTCTGTTGCACATACAGTAGACACAATGTTTCATATAGTGTCTCTTCCTTTACAACTGTCTTCCTAACAGATCTGCTCTTTGTAACTCAATGCATTAGTACTGATATAACTTATCATCACATGACACCCTCTTCTTCAAGATGATCCTTAACTGTATTTCTAAATGTGCAATGTGAGCTTTTCCACTCACCTCTCCTGGTTCTGGAGAAGAGTTTGATGCTTGCAGGTGTAGAAATGGATGATGAGCGGAAGATACCACTGAAGCTGAGGCGGCGGGGGGACTTGGGTGGGGAACTCTGGTTGGGGGGATAGGGGAAGATAGTTTTGGGTGAGCTCATCTTCAACTGCACTGGAGCAGACTGGGGACATGGTGGCAGTGGGGTTCTGGCAGGGCTCCTTGCAGACACTCCTGTGGTTGGGCTTGCTGAGCGGATGAGACGCTCTCCCTGAGAGACAGTTAGGAGGCAGTTTTATTTTTCCAGCACTTGAGTTTATGTACAATGTGCTCCCATCATATTACAGCAGAGCTGCAATGGGGAAAGCTTTGCACAGAACAAGATACATAACAAATGGTTGTACAGCATGAGCAAATGCACAGAGATTTATTATGACATAACAGGAACTGATTGCAATAATTTTGTTGGGAGTTGCTATTCTGATCTCTTCTCCTTTTTCACATGTTTTGAAGAATTAGTCAGGAAGAGCACTCAATGGTATCTCATAAATTTTATCTGATAAATAGCTGTAGGAGAACATGAGTATTAGGTGCAAAGTCCAACAAGGTTCATGTTAATGACCTAGTTGCTAAACAAGGAAGGGAGATAAAAACTTACTGAAAAACAACATCAACATTGATTGGTTGATTCGCTCAAACACAGACAATTTTATGATATTTTTAGCATCAGTATCTGACAATCAGTACCTTTCTTAGCAAAACAGTGACAGTATTCTTTATTATGACTTCTTGTGTTTACATGTCTGTCTTTTCAAGGTCTGTTAACATGTAAAGCAGAGATCCCTCTCTACTTGCTGTGCAGATAGTAAGGCACAGACAGCAGACAACCTAGTTGGAGACAGTGAGCACCTCCTCCCACCACTGGCTACTGCCTGCTCTGAATATGCCAACAACAACTCTTTTAACTGTTTGTGGGCTCTGGTACAGTGAGGAGTTATAATACTGAATGATCTGTAACTCAGGGGTCATATTTACCAAAAACAGTAAAAAGTAACACAAGTGTTGTGATAACAGTGTTGGTAGAAAAAACTATGTATACAGTAATAACCACACTTCACAAAACAGATCAGATGCATGATTATAAGAAGTAATCTGAATTAAAGCAGAAGGTGTTATTTTACAAGATCTATTTGTAGTAAAAACACCTGAAATCAATTGAGAATTTTTCCTATATTCTGAGAAAACTACAATATTAACTGACGGCTATATTAAGCAGTGCTAAACCCCATTATACTCAGAATGGACATATACAATCAAACTAAGGGAGACAAGACAACAAATGGCACCCTGCATTGTTATGGTATACCAGGAGTCATAAAATATCACAATGTCTATAACTGGCTTAAAAGTAGATGGTGGGAGTCATGAGGAGAATACAAGAAGGTATTTGTTTAAGGCTGGTCGGACTTCATTCACACATTTTTAAACCAATCCTGTGACAAGGCTAAGGGAGCGAGAGCACACACCCATCTCCCCTGTTTGCTAACAACTCTCACTCATTGTGCAAGAGCTGGTTAGGTCAAGTAAACCAGCTTTTGGGATTTTGTGTCTTAAAAAAAGACAAGATTCAAGATTTTATTATCATTGCACAAATATTATTGAGGTAATCGTATGTATTGCAGCTGACACACAGTAAGCTGACAGTCAAGGATTGTGTCTATTTAGACCAATTAGAGTAGACAGTGGTAAGAGGTTGCTTTCTTTTAGAAAAATCAATTTCCTGTATCCCTGTATGTGATCTTGCTATGGCTGGTCACAGTGGGCGTAATGTTACAGTAAGCCAGTAAGGGTTGGCAGAAGATGGCCTTGTGTAATATTTTGCTCTAAATCCAAGTCTGATGTGTTCAAAGCCAACAAACAGAGACGTTGAGCATTAGTGCGGGGAGGAAGCAAGCTTGAGAATATAAACAATTGGCAAAACAGACAAAAACAGTAACAAGAAAATAAATTATTTACCGTCCGAGCACCACTTTTGCTTGAGCCACTTGTCTCCGCTTGTAGGGAAGTAAATGCACCAAAGTCCTGCACATTAAAGAGATCAAGGTGTCAAGTATGAAACTTGCAGGGAATATACGGTAATAGAAAAACAATATGGCATGTCGTAACAGGTAGCATAAATGTAGCATGCCCGCTTAGGCAACACATGCCGTTTTATCCACTTTTAAAACAAGATTTATTTCATCACTTTAGCGTCAGTGAAATTTCTTTCACACCAACTACTTCAGACTTTTGGTGCTGCCACTCAAAAAAGATGATAAACATGTTTCACCACAGCGGGATTCTTGGCAAACACTGCAACATGTGACACACTCCTTCCCCATACCAATGGTTGAGTCCATTTTTATACAGGTGATGCAAAGCATGCTACAGTAGAAAGGCAGATCACCACAGATATAATTAGGTGACCATGCAAATCTGTTCTACATAACTACATAATCCCAGGTTGGGATTTCTTCTAACTGAGGAAGTCACTTTCCCAATAAATAAATAAAAACTCCAAACACAAACCCATAGAAGACATATTGTAGCTTATATGCAATCCATGTTTGATTAATGTGACCATGCAATCCCAAATTACATACCTAAGCCACAGCAACATGGCTGTTATCATGATACAAAACAAAACACAGTAGCTCCAATAGATATACTAACTCAGTAAAGCAGGAGGTTCTAGAAAGCTTTAAAGTGTACTGTACAATAATACCATTCAGTTCACACAGCTAAAGGCTTGTGAAAAGGAAAAAAAAACACAATCCCAGACACAAATTGCCCAGATGGATGAAAAGAGACCTTTGTAAATCGGGCCTGATGACCTAAATTAAGTTAAATAAACAAAGATCTTCAGTAAAACGACCATAATGAATCCTGACTCACTGGTCTGGACAAATGGTTCCTGTGGCTGCTCTGAAATGTTTCCTCTGCTTAGTGTTATTTGTTTTCCCTCACAGTATTTACCACCATCTGCAGCTGCTGTATACATTTGTAAGCTAAATATTTAGATAACAGACCTCACCTGGACATTTCTTTCACCATTTCCTGACATTTCAATTTAAAAAAAAAAAAAAAACTGACTACAATTATATCACATGAAAGGGTTAATGTTGGACATGTTGATAAAGGGAATGAACCTGGTGAAGAAAATGAATGTCCTTAGCACAGTCACCTATCATTGACAAATGTTTTGGGGGCACATTTAGCTATTTCTTAAAAAGTGGTGATGCAGAGACAGCTGTCAATCACGCACGCTCTCTCATACGTCACGTGCGATCGCAGGCAACACAGGACGGCTAATGACGGCTAATTTAAATCCCTGAGCTGCTTTCACAAAAAACTTAAACAAAATGTCGATTTTACTTAAAAAGTAACTGCAGGAGGGCAAATTAGTTGACACTTCATCGACTCACTGGCATGTTAATCCGCAGACTTCTCCGCTTCTTTGGTATTTTCTTGGAGCTCTGTTTGTTGGTCTCCATCACAGTGCTTCCCATTTTCACCACAATAACAACGCAAAACAAATCCGTGTGCTGAACAACTGCAGCTGCGCTTCAGACCACCGACCGCCGCCTCTACATATCCTCCTTCTGCAGCCCCCTTTGCTTACTACGACAGCACTGAGGAGCTGCCTCATCCACCAGGAAGTAGCATTGGCTGTGGCGAAAAGAGGCAGGGCATGCATCTTCACCAGCGGACTGTTTACAGGTGTTACGACACGGCCTGTGTCCCCGAGAAATGTGTTCCCCGTCAAACCGCGTCACTCCCCCGCTGTTTCTTTGGTTCAACATTATTCCTTTTTTGTTTATCAATACCACGAGCTCGTTTATTCGAGTCAGAGGGTGGTGCTGTTTGTTGTTTACTAACCTCCACCCCCACCCCCACCCCTCGCGCCCCGTCATTTGTTTCCGTGTACGGTGGCAAAACAAAAACAGGCAAAGCCGAGGGCACACAAATCAGGAAATCAAAGCTACCGACGGGGAACCTAATTTTAACACAACACCAGGTACGACGGACATACGTACACTGACGCCTCAATTTTTTTTTTTTGCCTCAAGGTTTTAATAAGTGTATGACGTAAATATTATTATTATTGTTGTTGTTATAATAGTAATATTACACGAATAAGACTCCCGACTACGTTTGTAACATTTGTTGTATTTTAACTTTAATAAAATAATGTGAGTTAGCTTGTGTCTAATCCTTGTTCACAGTTTGTGAACGATGTTTAATCTTGAAGTGTCAGAGGTGTTTAATCGCAATCAAATCTGCAGTGAGACCCGACTCTAAACATCTGGGAAACACCCAGGTATTTGAAGCCATTAATTTTTATTTCCGACTCGACTGCTTCTAAGGCATACTCAGCCTCAATTATATATGTGTGTGTGTGTATATATATATATATATACACATACAATGATATTTACAAAACTGAAAAATAATGTGAGTTAGCTTGTGTCTAATCCTTGTTCACAGTTTGTGAACGATGTTTAATCTTGAAGTATCAGAGGTGTTTAATCGCAATCAAATCTGCAGTGAGACCCGACTCTAAACATCTGGGAAACACCCAGGTATTTGAAGCCATTAATTTATATTTCCGACTCGACTGCTTCTAAGGCATACTCAGCCTCAATTATATATGTGTGTGTGTGTATATATATATATATATACACATACAATGATATTTACAAAACTGAAAGTGTATTTGATAAACTGCACTTGCAACATTCTAACATGTAAAATAGTTTATTTTTGTAAATGTTTCTAAATTCAAATCCACAAACTCCATATTCTGTACACTTCAAAAGGCATTTTCAAAAAAAAGGACAATGAAAAGAAGGAAAAAAGAAAAAATTCTGACTACTTTACAAGACCAAGAAAATGTAGCACAAACACACTGGCAGGGTGATGTAGTATCATACAAGAGAAGAAAAATATCAAGAAACAACTTTGTTACAACCATTCATTGAGAAAATATATACAATTGAGTCTTCAGAAAGTTAAAAAAATACATGCCATATACATTACAAGTTCTAAGACTGTGTCCAAAATTTTACAGTCAACTTGAAATTGTGCACGCAAAAACTCCATTTATAAGCATGTGACTTGTGAAGTGTCGGTATAAGAAATATTCTGATTAAGGAGAATGCCATTTCTGTCCAAAAAGGTAGAACAACCCTTGGTTCCAAATGAGAGCTCCCCGTCATTTCTGTCACACACCTCAGTTTGTCTAATTCAAAGCACTATTAGACGTTTGCACCTTGTTTTAAAAGAAAAGTAAAAGCATAAACAGATAAATACACGTTGGTGTTCCTATTGGTGTTAAAAAGTTAAAAAGGTGTTTTTTTGGGTGTCAAAACCTAATTCACAGTTCTTTAAAATGAAACCTGATTAACAGCAAACAGATCACTTTTTTTCTTTGATTCTGTAACTGATAACTCGTTACGTTAGTCAACAAAAATATTTATTTTCTGAGTGGTCAAAGTATGTGTAAGTCACAAAACAATACGCTACAATACCTTACTTTTAATACAACAAAAATACTTTGTGAATTATTGTGGTTATATTACAAATTCTGTACAGAATAATCATAATATATACTCTCAAACTGAAATAACGTCCTTCTTAAATAAATTTCAGTGACAAACAAAACAGAAACAATTCAAAAACACCCAAACATCAAGAAGGTTAAGGTAGTATTTGGTCGGTTATTCCTATAGTTTTCTTTATGTACATTTTTACAAAAGTAACAGCATGTCTTCTTCAGTCTTCAAAAACAATAGGAATCTAGCCTTCTTTAACTCAATCTCATCATTTTAAGAATAAAATTCATTCACTCAGTAATAAATACAAAACCTCTCAAATTCCACACGAATCACATGACAGAGACATATGATAAAACTGACTCATGGAATCAAGTATTTTAAAAGTTTTTCTTTGTGTGTGTGTGTGTTTTGTTTTTTTGTTTATTTTCTTTTTTTTAGTGCAAGTTAATATTCCCTTCGCAGTATTCGTTGCTGTACATTCCTCATTCAGTGATGTCTACATTTAGTCATACGGTATACATTAACAGTATGAAACAAAAGGGCCTGCCCTTAGTACGCAATAAGGCCGCACCCTACACAGTGCTTTCTCATTCGCTGGTGGATTCCACACACCTTATACACCCAAAAACACAAAGTAACATACAGAGTTCTAATTCAACAGCCACTCACATATGGCACAATTCACATCCTGCTACTGTGTAACGTTTTCCCATACTTCTGTCCATGGTTTCCCACTATCTTGATGAACTAACACTTGAATTCATCATCTCCTTCAAAGGTTCAGGCCTTCTGCTCATTCATTATAATGACTTTAGTGTGAAGCTTTTGTTCCCTTCACAGAGACCACAGCACCCACACACTCTAGCAAGGAATGCATTTATATTTGTTGTTTTCTTTAGTTAATCCACTTCCTGCAGTCAGGAGCTCCACAGTGGCAAGCGATCTTGTGCTGACCCTCCACTGTGTCAAACCGGTAGTCGAAACATAGCTGGAGAAAAAGGAGAAATGTTGCTTCTTTATGTCATAGTTGCATCTTAAATAGAAAAAAAGGACACTCACCTCCTCTCCTTTTTCAATTCTGCGAACGCAGCTGATGATGATTTTATGACCCCTTTCAAATGTTACCACCTCAGCAACACAGTTTGGTGCACAAGAGTGGTTGATATATCTGTAGAAGAAAAAAATGTTTTTTAATTTCAATTTTATATGATTGTATTCAAATATTACAAAGGAATCTCTGCATGAAGTAAACAACAGTAAGATCCACTTTGAAAATATGCATATAGTTTATATTATCTTTAGTTTTGAAAGATCTGAATTTACCATTTTTGTTTGTTTAAAATGTACACTTAATTAAAGTTCACTAACTAAGTGAAGTATATAAGTACATACTATATACTAATTCAACTATGGAATAAGCCAAATTTTAGCTGCACTAACCCCACTGGACTATGAGACAATGGCATTAAAGAATGATTAAGACGCCACACTGTCCAGCTGTTTCAGGCACTGTGCCAAAGTTAGACTTAACTCCATCATATTTTACAAAAAATATGCATGCAGCATCAATGTTAATTCACCGCAGACAACTCATATGAAATCTAACCTTGCAAGCCCTCCAGTTCGAGTGGCATCAACAACATGTTCACTGTCGATGCGGAACATGAACACTTCGTGATTCTGTAAGGGAGAGAGAATTTACTTGCTAGCAAAAGTAACATTAGACAAAAACATTTAGCTCAATTCTTTGCAGCATCAATACCTGAGATCTATAGATCTTCTCCTTCCTGAGAGCAACCTCATTTCTGAGGATGGTTCCATTATACTCGATCACCATAGTTTGTTTTTCAATGTCTCTAGCAGCAAACAGCCCCAAGCCCTAATGATATGACATATGTAGTGATTAACGTTGTCCACTGGAGTCCAAGAGCATTAGTCTCACTCCATAATAATCAAAATTTACATTATTTACTTTAAGACTCACCTGAATGCGGGAGCGGGCAAGATAGACATTGGACCTCCACTCACTCTTCATCCAGCGATACTGAGAGGACCTGGGGTGCACTACTGGAGGCTTGATATGGGGGGCGCCACCTTCTCCTTGGGCCACATTCTGGTTAGACCTTGCATTGCTGCTAGATACAACCTGTGGTTGCGGTCTTGATTTTGAAAGGGAAAAATCATGATACACAATATAAAAGTCCATCTGTCAAAACCAAATATGGAAAATGCTATAAGACAGCCTGTGAAGACAAATGATTTCACCCAAAAGGTACCTTATGACCAAGGAAGTATGGGTGGAGCTTGTTCTTGGCTGAGACCGTGCACTACCAGCTGGATTGAACATGAGAGGCAACTCCACAAGAGGATTTCGTCCATAACGGAATGAGTACCGTTCACACGCCTCCACTCCTGGGAGCTGAAAAGATGTTTAATAAAAATATTTATATGCTACAGTATCTAAAGGATATATACAAGGATATGTACATATGTTTAAATAACCAATTATTTTGTGAGTATAAAAAAGCAAACAAAATAAATAAATAAATAAAAGCATCTACAAACCGATTCTGTGATTTTGGTGACTGCAGGGACTGTGAGCCCAAACAGGTCCTCTCCTTTCAAGTAAACAGGGAACAGTTTCAAAGTCCCTGATTCAGTTCTTTTCTCAGCAACAGGACCGAGAACCCTATCCCACACACCTATTTATAATGAGACAAGCACACAATGGTTAATGGTGAATCACATTCTGACTGAGCTCAAAAGCATAACCATCATATTTCTGTCAGGAATTAACCAAGACAAACCTTTAGCAGAGGTGTCAGTCAGGACAAAGTCTTCATAGCCTTGTTCAATCACTCTGATTGAAAACTCTGGCAGCCCCTCTCTCTCTTCAACATAACAGATGTAACGGCAACGGCGGTTGCCATGGCGCATGCTCCAGTAAATGCGGCAGGCCTCATAGCCAATTGGAAAGATGGCTGCTGGGGAATGGAAAGCTGCCATTTGTTGAGGGGTTAGTTGGCCCACTGCATGCAGCACCAGGCTACCGACTCGAAAGGTGTACCCTAACTCAGGGTGCTGCACCGCAGTGGCAATCTGACGCACTTCATCTCTTTGGACATAGACACGGCGGAAGACGGCAAAGCAACGCAGCTCATGCTCCAGTGCCTGTCCTGCTGTTCCTCTGGGTCTGTGGGCATGGCACAGCATTGTCTTGTCCTTGAAGAAGGTGCACTGAGCTTGCAGAGCACATGTGAAGTGGTAGACATTGGTGCATCGCAGACGGTGGCAGCCACTGGTTGCGCCTGTCTGCTGGCAGTAGGCACAGCGCACTGTTTGACCTCGACGCAATGCAAGCTCTACATTGATAAGCGCACCAGCCTGGGTTTCATACACCTCGGTCGACCAAAGTGCACAGTTTAGGTGTACCCATAAATCTAGATCAAGATTAAGCAGCCTAGCAGGGCCATCAGTGATTCCATCACCAAACTGGTGGCAGAAACAGCAACGTCTCTGGTCGCGGAGTGAGGCAGTAGGTCTCAAGGAGGCCCCAAGTTTCTTGAGGAGCTCATCAATCTTATCATCATCTGGAAGTTGGGAATTAGCTCTTGGCACTACTACTTGGACAGTCCACTTTCTCCAGCGGAGACCTTTCTGTCTTTTTCCCTGGTTCCAGCCATCATGGGACCTTGGCCTGGCCTTGAGTTTTACTGTCACTTTGATGGCATCAGACTTTGTCTCCATCTTTGATGTCTCACTTACTGTTGGGAAGGGGATAGGAGGGGTAGAAGGTGGAGAGTGTTTGGGCTGAAGCTGAGCCAGGCAATGAACATCCAGCGATGACATGTTGTTACTGTACTGGTGCTGAGCTTTAGAGAGGCTTTCAGTTTGAGCAGAGGTTGGGAGGAGGGACACAGATTCCTGAAACCAAGGAAAATGAGGCGTGACAACCAGCAAAACAAAAGAAACTTCAGTCATAACTGCACATTATTTAGATTTATTGTGGTGTTTCTGCATGTTATTGCGCTGGTTCAAACCTTAGTTTCTGGGCCCGATCTAGATGGATGCAGTGGTGCCGAGGAACAGTAGAGAAGGAAGCAGCTATGACTGCAGAAGACCAGGTCGTCCTCAGATTTCAAACGGCCTTCAGACTCCTAATGAGACAAATCAGTTTTAACATGCTGAACATGAAACGTGTTAAATAAAAGCCTGAGCAACTGACATTAAAACAGACATGGAAGTAACATATAAACTCTACAACATTTAAATAAAGAAAATATTCTGATACCATGGGGTTAAATCCACTAATTGATAAGATATTGTTTTAAATCCAGCAAATGTGTAAGAATACATATTAATGTTTGTGGTCCTTCAGGCTGATATATATCCTTTAAAAGAAATGGTATAGCTATATTGTCATTGCTTATCTGTCAACCCTCACTGTGAATTCATGAATAAAATTAACCACAGTTGTTCCAGTTAAAAAAGGGCAATGTTATGACAATTTACCACCCACTTAACATGGAGTGTAGTTAAGTCTATTTGTTTGTTACCTTCATGTGGGCAGGGAAATCTCTAATGGATTTCTGTACTCCTTTTCCCAGAACCACCACCTTACAGTGGCAGCACCACTGTGGTTTACATCCGGGGCTGGCAGGGGTCTTCTGGTCAGGTCCTCGAGCAACAGCAGCACCTGATGCAGCAGAGAGCATGTTTTTAAAAAATCTATTTTAAAAATGTAAATCATTTACAATCATTGTTTAAATCAGACACAATATTTCTATTTGAGGCTGTATGGCAGGAGAGGAGAATAAGAGATGTTTGTGTTTGTTTAAGGTTTCTCTCACCTGGGCTGTTGGGATGGAAGCGGAAATGATGTGCTTGCTGATGCTGCATCATGCCCTGTGCTCCACTGGGTCTCATCTGTCCCGGCCGCCCATGAAGCCCTCCAGTGTCTCCTTGTCCATCAAAAAGCATGGGATGCCGAGGCTCCATGCCATGGGGGCCCATCTTTGGACCACTGAGCATAGATAGAGGCCCCCTGTCTGGGGTGCTACTGACCTCATAACTGCTAGGAATCTTCACACAAAGTAGGTCTGAAATGGCTGCCACTACACCTGTGATGTTCTGAGGGAACAAATAACATAAATATGTGAGTTGATCATGTTTAAAATAAAACATATCCGAAGAGTAGAAGATTTGACCTAATTTACATTCCTTTGCCCTTGTGATGTTTGTGTATGTAAGCAAAATTAAAATGATCTCATTGGTAGCTCATTCGCCAGACATTTCACAGTGTTTCAGACTTATAATATTGAAAACAAAAGGTATGAGTAAATGCAGTCAGATAAATATTTTACCTCAGCTGCAGCTGGTCTCAGTGTGATTGCTACAGACACCAGCCTTTGTTTCGAATCATTAGAAACTGGACCAAAAGGGGACCCAAAGAACACTGCGGATGGCTCAGTCTTGATATCTTGCAGTTTGATCTCTGAACCTTAAAAATAGAAAATTACAAAATATAAAAAAAAAAACAATTGGCACACTTGTAAGGTATGCTGAAACTGAGTGTGAACTGAATTTACCTTTCCCATCAGGTGCAGGAAGCATGGGAAGGACAGGTGACAGACAGGGGGATAGTGGCTCTTCCTTTACCAAAGAAAGATCAGGGTAGCGACTGATCTCCATGCCAAACACACTCTCAGGAGATGAGGATGGAACAAAACTGTCAGGTGTGTCCCGGTCTTTGCATGTTTCCTGCCCTCTGTTACTATTAATATTTGGTAGGGAGAAACAAAACATTTGTCACTTACGTGAAACCACTCAGCCAAAAGGGTTAGGGTTAGGGTTACCCTAACCCTAACAAATGATCATCATACAATGTTATTTAAATGGACAAATCTACATGATGACAGATTATATTGTTGCTTTATTTCTTTGAAGGAATTTCTGTTACCTAAGCTCCTCCTGGTTGTTGTGTGGAGGGGTAGGAAGGGAAGCTGGAACATCCACAGTTTTGGGTCCCTGTGCGATGGCCCTGGCTAGCAGATCTTCCTCCATCCTAAATGGGACATGTAGTGGCTTTGGGACCAGTCCTTTGGACACTAAATAAAACAGGAGCACAATGATATTATGAATGGACACACACTGTGCTTGCATGTAATGATCGAAATGAAGCATGGGAAATTCACACAGTAGAAATCGACAGTATGAAATAAGTCACCGTCATTAAAACTTGATGAAAATTTGTTGTTTACATTCAGTCTTCAGAAATGTGACACTAAGGTACACCCTCATGTATTCTTACCCATGGCAGCAGCTTTGCTTGCTAGTTCTTCTGTTGTGGCAAATCCGTTGATCATTTTCTGTCGGTTCACGGGTGGAGGGGTTGGAGGAAGAGATGCCGGTGGTGTTGGTGGGTTACTCAGGTTACTTTGCTGTGGTAATCAACATTAGTAAAATTTAAGCACACTGTTCCAGACACAACACACATCTGCCTCTTTACCCAGTTTAAACACAGTACGGTACCTTGTATGCCAGTTGGGAGTAATAATCTGAAACTCCATCTAGTGACGCGCTGCCAAAAGTTCCAGATAAGAGGTTCTCTCCATTAAGCTGGCCACTACCATAGGGAGCGAAATGAGCAAAGTTGACCCCGATCAAAGGCTCCATGAGGGGCAGCAAGGAGAGCTGCAATGTCCGGAGAGAAAAACAACCAGGGAAAGGAACAGGAGTTAAATCAGAATAAATTTAGTACCACACAGTGCCATGTTTACAGTAATGTCTGTTCACTTGGTAAAGACAATCTTCTCTTACGGCAATTAATACTGTAAGATTTGGAATAAAGCACTGTATGTGAAGACAGTGATAAGGTGGGAAAACCAGTCATACCTGTTTGATTTGGGTCATTACAGCGTCAGGGCCAGCATGCATCAGTTGCCTCTCATCCCCTTCCTTCTTCCTCTTCTTGTAGCGAGACGCTGGCTTCTCTCCTCCTTTTGGCGCCCTCTTGTTCCTCCCTTTCTTTTTCTCCTGTTCAGGGAGCAGAGGTCCAGGAAAGTCAGGGATGCCATCAGAGTACGCCTGGAGGAGAGAAGGAGAGAAAAATATGTTGTTGCATAACAAGGAATGCAAAAACTCCAAATTACATTAGAAGAATTATGGCACTAAATTAGATGGTTTCATGCATAATTTAATCAAAACCTGACAGACGTGATCTATTATATGCCTTCCACCTGATTATCCTGTGTTCTACAAACGTATGACTAGCATAAACACAAGACTGACCCCATTGCTGTCTATGGAGCTTTGCCTCAGCAGGGTTTTGCAGTCTGCAGGCTCCTCCTCCTCTGAGCGCAGGCTCTCCTCTGACCTCTGCTGGGGCAATCCATGTGGAGGAGTACTCTTGTTTTTCAGTAGGTGTTTCAGTAGTTCATTACCAGCCTCATTCTTGTTTGGACTTTGCTCTGCAGGGAAGGGAGATGTGCTCTCTTTACTGCCCTCCTCCTTCACAGAGCTCATTTCAGATCCAACAGGCCCATGGCATTCATTGGAATCATTCTGCTCCAGCTTTATGTTGTTGAGGATCCTGTCATGTTCCTGTGCCTGTGACCTAGCTGTGTCTGATGAGAGACCGGGATGTCCACACTGTCCTCCAGAAAGCTGTCTTTCCAGCTCTGAGTGACTGGGGGTGGAAGAGCCCAGTAATGGTGATCTTGACAAGTCCTGGTCACCAAAAAGATGAGTGTTTCTAGTTGGAGTTGAAGAAGTATCTGAGACACAAGGTGTGAGAGGAGCTGTCAGGTCAGAGTGAGGGGTTGATGGTGTCTTAACTGAATCAGCGTCATCATCTTTCTTCTTTTTACGGCTTCTCTTCTTTTTCCCCTTCTCGTCTGGGATGATATTAGAGTAGAGCTGGATAAGAGACTGGCCAGAACCTGGAAAGTTAGAAGGTAGAGGTGTAGCCGAGTCAAATGGCAGACCTTCACCTGGCATTTGAAGCATCATTCCTGGGCCACTGAATTGGCGAGGCCTTGACTGGCCCTGGGGAAAGTTAGGAACTTGTAGGGCATGATTATCCGGCCCATAACCAAGCCCCATATCTGGAGGCATCATTCCATTGCCCATCATTGTCCTTCTTTCTGCTGGCACAAATGTTCCAGATGATGGGCCCATTCCAGGCTGTGTGCCCTGTTGCTGTGGAAATGCTGGTCCTAGAGGCTGTTGTTGTAAAGGGGGTCTCTGAGGCTGCATAAAATCTTGTGGCAGCTCTGCATTAAAAAATGGCATCTGAGCAAGTGGTGCCATGTTCCCATCTGGGCCCATCATCCCTTGCTGTTCCATTTCCATACGGTGTTTCAGAGCTCGCTGTCGTTCAACTTCCTGCATGAGCTGCACCCGCTGTCTCTCCTGCTGCTCCCTAAGCCGCTCCCTCCTCTCTCGCTCCTGGAATCCTTCGCTGAAAGGGTTGTTGTCATCAAACTTCACACCACCTGCCTGCATGGGCTTTACACCGCCTGGTGGAGCAGGTGCTCCTTGAGGCTCCACAGGTATTTGTGAGTGCTGGTGCATGTTACCCACTGGCATCTGATGGGGCTGGCCTTGATTTCCAACAGGTACCTGGGGGGCCATTATTGGTGGCATGCCTGGTCCACCAATAGGCATGGGAGCACCTGGATGCCAGCCAGGTGGTGGGTTGGGCATACGTGGAGGGACATTTGTCTGGCCAGGATGAAGTGGCATCTGCATTATAGGGTTCATGGGAGGCTGGGCCATTGCTGGGCCACCAGGGACTATACCTGCAGGGCCTGGCATTGGGTGCATCCCGGGCATAAGGGGTGTCATATTGTTTTGCTGGTGTTTCACTCTATACTCCTCTATAAGTTCAGCATGCTCTTTCTGCTGCTTGCGGATCTGGAACAAATCATAGGACACATTCATATTACATTTGAGTGTGGTTCTGGGATTTTGTATTGATTGCCTTTACAAAACAAACTTATGAGGACAAGTTTAACCAGGAAAGGGAGTAAATTATTTTGCTTTCAAACAGCAACTAAAGAATTTAACGTTCCAGAACACAGTTGTATTTGTGGCCAACTGTGCCATTATCAAGCACATTTAAGAGAAGGTCAAAAAGCATGACTTTCATTCTGAACAAGGTTTCAGTTCAGAATCAATATATATTAAAATTGAGTACTTAGTAGTAAAAATGTTTCTTTCTGCTAAATCAAATTTTAGCAGCACCCACTGCCCATAACATGATCCTGAGTAGTACTCATGTATTGATGTTAGGGTAAATACTTTGACCCACAGACCTACTTAAAAGATTAAACTCACAGGAGAAAAAAGGGCAATGCTTTGTGTGGCCATTGTGTGAAATAGGCATGGATGTCGTAGAATTCAATTGTGGAGAAAGGCCAGGCATTTACCTGCTCTAGTTGTTTCTGCACTACACCCTGCTGCTCTGTGACATGTTTTAGCTGCTCAGCATCCTCCTCTGGGAACTCTCTCCCTGCCTTCTTAGCTGTTCGCTGCTTGGCAGACAGAGCTTTTTTAGACTTTCTGTGAGCTCCAATCTTCTCTTCCAGAAACTTCTGCTGCATTTGAAGTAGTTGCTGAGTCTCCTGGAGCCACTCTTCATACTGAGCCCTCTGAGCATTGTCTGAAAGAAGAAATGCACACGTTTGTTAGCAATCTGGAAAGCATAAAAAACAAATATCTCAACATTTCAAGACCTTGCAAACCTTCAAGCCAAATAGATAAAATGTGCATAATGTTTTCTAGAACTTACTGACAAATCCTGGTCCAAAGTTTGGAGGATTAGGCCTAGGAACTTGTGTCAATTTGCCATCCTAAAAGCACATTTACAAGTTATGCATTTGCAATCAAAATATTTTACATGAGATAGTCAGAGAAATATAAAACAACACTTTTATTACCTGTCCAACAGCTTGTGGAGGAAGCGGTGTACTTTCCGGACAAGGTGGGACAGGACCAGGAGGAAATCTGTAATACAGCAATGTTATAGCCATTCACAATTTGATTTCTATACATCAATTCATCACAGATATTCTTTAAACCTTCAAACAGTTGCTTATTATTCTATATAAAAATGGCTCACTAATTACAACAGTGTTGCCACTGTTTTAAACCAATATTGTTTTACTATTCAAGAAACTTTTTTTTACCTGTTCATGACCATTGGGGTCATTCCCATGTTGTTCTGAACCATGACTTTGTTTATGCCTTTCAGGGCCACCATTTTGGCTTTCATAATGGGGTCAGTGATAGCATCAAAGTCTGTAAATAAAAACAATCACTCTCAGGAATTACCATTCAACACAACTATTGTTGTGGCAAATCTGTAACCTCTGGGCTGATTAATTTACCTATGTTGGGGAAGAAGGAATCGCTGGAACGTTGACGTATCATGGCTTGCATCTGCCTCTGCTGCTGTTGCTCCTGCCTCTCCTGGTCGAGGAGATCCTGCAATAGAAGTGGCTGCTCCTCCAGCAGAAGAGGACGCTGTAGTTGGCTGTGCTGACCCAATGCTTGGTTCAACGCTGTCTGTTGAGACTGACTCAGCTCACCTGCAGGGGTAAGACCCACCTGGTGGTCTCCTCCAAAGCCAGTCATAGAAGGTTCTCCAGCACTGGTGTTGTCAGATATTGTTTGACTCATTGTAAGTCCTGAGGTATGCTGAGTGTCAGCCACTTGGTTTTGCTGGGGCATGAGGTTACTTCCATGACTGACAGATTCAACAACTGGATTTAATGACTGCTCCTCAGGCTGCTGCTTAATGAGTAAACTAGAAAGGACTGGGGTAGAGTCAGAGATAACTCCCTGCTCATTCGAGGTTAAGGTGTTTCCAGCAGCTTGCTGGTCTATCTCCTTAGGTGATTTCTGACAGTCTTTGATCTCGGTTTTAATTTCTTTACCAGGTACTAGAGAAGCAGAGTCCTGATTCTGATTCCCATGGGCTTCAGGCTTGACATCAGCTGAAGACTTCTCACCCGTGGCCTCTGATTTTGCCAGTACAGATGCCGAACTGGATGAAGCCTGTGTTTCAGTGTTTGAGTTTTTGTTAATATCTGTGGCTTCAGCATTATCATCCATAGGGTCACTGAGATCCAGTTCCTCATTAAACATGTCTTTCTTGATGTCATCTAGGTCCGGGTCAGTATAAGCAATGATATCAAATTTCCCAGATGTTAAGAAGTCATCAAGATGTAGGTCATTTGTCTCTAGGTCTAGGTCTTTACCATCTTCAGTATCCAAATTTAGGTTTTCCAAGTCAGCATCCACCAAATCTTTTACCTCCACATCCTCCAGATCTTTGACTGCTGATTCCTCTGCATCCAGTTTCTCCTCCACAGCTTCACTGCTGGCCACTGAGACAGTTTCAGTCTGCACACCAGGGGGTGCAGTCAGGGTTATTGATGCTGCTATGTTCTGGGTTTCATTCGAGGCAGGCTGGCTCATGGATCTCATCAAAGTCTGCTTAGGTGTGTTATTTCCAGATATTTGGGCTTGTTGATTAAGGTTGTCCATGCTGGCAGACAGCTGTAAATGGCCAGTCTGGCTGGTTATGGGGTCTACCATCCTGGTCCCTTGATTTAAAGCAAACCTGGAGTCAGGTGCTCCTGAAAAGCCTGTTGGCCTTTGAAGCTGCAAAATGGGATCAATGTTGCTTCCTTGCATGGCTCCTGACGGAAATGGCATGCGTGGCCTGTTCTCTGCTGCTCTGTGTCGCAACTCAATAAAAGGCTGGCCCATTATGTTATGCTGTTGCACTGGCATACCACGTGGTGGGAAGTGCTGTGGTAACCCCATTGGGTTGCCTCCCATATTCTTTACCATTTCTGCAGACATGGAGCGCCTCATTTGAGGAGAGACATCTTGCATTGGGTGTTGCCCCCGTGGAAAAAACTCATGGGGCCCATGTGGTCCTAAAACACCAGGTGGAAACGCAAACCTGAAACGGAATAAAACAAAAGTTGAGGGGTGTTTCTGCATTGGCCTAGTGCCCAGTTATAATTTACAGAATATGTAAAACAGAGTGCAATAAAAACAACAACACTGTTAAACAAACCTTGGTCCCTGATGTCTTATATTAGGATCCCCTGGATGTGGGCCCCGAGCAATTTGTCCCTCATTAGGGAAAGGGAGACGCTGATCCCCTGGAAAAGATCCAGGAAACCTCATTGTACCTCTCATGGGTCCTTGTCCAGGATAAGGTGGAGGTGGTCGGTTAAACATTTCCCCCTGCTGTAGAGGGCTCTCCTGGGGCCAGGGTCGTTGTGTTCCTGAGGTTAAGCTGCCAGGAGGCTCCTGAGGGCCCCTCTCCTGTCGAATTGCACTCCGCTGTTGCTGCTGTTTGAGGATTAGTTCTCTGATTCGTTGTCTCTACATAAAATAACAACAAACATACATAGATTTAATCCTTTTTAGACATAAGTTTAAAAGGCCACCTGTGCCATACACTACTGTATTTTCTCTGTTCTAATACACTTTCAGGTCATTTTGACCAAGTCATTTCACACAGCTAATGTGCAGCAATACAAGTCATGCAGGCTCCTTTTCCACTGACCCCTAATTCATATTTTCAATTATGCAAACAGGTTTTGACTTCTTTTATATGACAAGTCTAACGTAAATAAAATCTAGGGATATGAGGCAATCAAAGAATAGTGCAAATAAATCTATTTTACAGTTCATTTTACTTGTTCTAATTTTTTCATTTTCTGTTCCTGCACTCCTGTGTTTAATGTACACCTTTATGTCTTTGGATTAATGATCCTGATCAAATAATTAGACTGCTGCACATATTATGTTGAAAAAGAAATGGAAGAATGTAAAAATATTAATCTTTCAGCTGCTTTTTACTTAACAAACAAATACTTTTTGGATAAAGTGGGGGTTTGTTAATATCATGTGCATCCAACAATATGATTATTCAGCAGAAGTAAACATTCAACGAGATTGTTAGTAATTATTTGTAAAACATACAAAACACCTGTTGAAAAATGTGTGTGAATTATCAGAATGTATATAAATGTATAAACAACTGGATTCATGTACCTGTCTGAGTCTTTCCTCATTTTCAGCAAGAGCAACACCCTGAATCTCAGAGGATGCACCCGGCACTTGTGGGTTGTTAGACAGTTGGCCTGGGTCTTGAGGGAGAGTTAGATTGTTTCCCACACCTGACTGATCTTTAATTTCCATTTTTTCTGTTGTCTGTAGATGAGGGGTCATGGTGGCTTGCTCAAATGGATCATGGCCAGGAGTCTGACCGGGTCTTCTGGAAGGTGACTGTGTAAATCCATCCTCAGACACACTTGAGTGTTTTGGTGTTTGAGAACCTGGATGAGCAAATGGCTCCTGGGGCCTTCCTTGAGGTTGCTGAAAAGGGTCCTGGCTTCCCATTGGTCCTGGTCTTTGCCCTTGTCTGCCAAGCCCTTCAGGAGCAGGCCGTGGGGTCCCTGGAGGCTGGATGTAGGGGTCATTAATCATTGGTCTGGGGACCGCAGATTGAGGAAACATATCGCTACTTCCTGGCCGTGATGTCCCAGGCGTACTAATGAAGGGTTCTATTGGCCCCCTCTGGTTACCTGGTGACTTGGAAAACCTTTCTCCCACTGTGGGCCGTGGAGTGCCTGGTGGCTGAGCATACGGATCCATTGAATGAGAGGGTGACAGCCGCTGTCCAGGATGTGACTGATGAGTGAACTGGTTCATCCCACCAGGACGTGGAGTGGCAGGGGCCTGTGTGTAAGGGTCTGAGGATGGGCTAGGCGTGTTTGATGGCTGACCGAAGTTGTCATGAGGACGTGGGGTGCCAGGAGGTCGAGCATAGGGCTCAAAAAATGGACGAGGCTGAGCAATGGGTTCACTGATAGATCGCTGGCTAACTGCAGAGTGAGAAAAAGGGTCAGTCGCTGGCTTGTTGGGACCAGAAGGTTGGGAAAAGGGGTCATATGTAAAGTGGTCAGGCCTTGGAGTGGACGGTGCATGGGCATAAGGATTTCTAGACATTTGACTCATTGGTCCACGCTGAGCAAATGAGTGCCCCTGATGGTGATGCTGGCCCATTCTAGGAGGACTAGTAAAGTTATCATTCCCAGGTGGTCTTTGGGTATGCTGAGGCTGCGCATAGGGGTCATTTGGCTGGTTCTGGGAGAACCTGTCAGCAAGATGAGGGCCTGGTCGGCTGAAGGGATCCTGAGTCTGAGGGGGAGGCATGGGTGTTTTGAACAGAGGGACTGAGCCAGACTCATTACTTCCAGGGATTGGTGTTAACAAAGGCCTTGAATAAGGGTCAGATAGAATCATTCTGTTCTGTGCCATGCGCTGATAGGCCTCATTTCTTATCATGGGCCTTGAGTAGGAATCTCTGCTTGGAGAACCCATCGGGGGTCTTCCTTGAGCAGCCTGGCTGGCCCTCGGTGGACCCATGGGTTTCAAAAAAGGGTCCATTTCCCCAGCTGGTCTTGGGGTGTCAGGAGGCTTGGCATAAGGATCACTGCTCATGTTAGAGGACGTTGGAGAGCCAAACGAATCATGAGCAGGGGAGGGCCTATTTCTGTCCTGCTGCTCCATCAAGGACGTGGGGGACTTACCAGATTCCACTGCCATTCTGCGACATGTATTTGGCGGTCTTGGAGTTCCGACCATCTTGGCATATGGGTCCCATGGAGAGGAGGGTCTGGAACCAGAGGAACCTGGTGAGAATACCTGTGGAGACTGTGGCTGAGAGGAAGGGCCAGATGGAGGGGGTGGAGGTGGTCTTAAGAACACATCCTCTGGAGGGCCAGAAGTAGGTGTCCCCGGAAACTGTGGCCTGACAAAGGCTTCTTTAGAGTTGAGCTGTTGCATGGGGGACATGCTACCATTGCTGGGTAGGGAGGCTGGGCTCTGATTTCCACTGGTGTTGCCATCTCCCTCAGACTGACTGTTGCTCTGATGCTGTTGTTGCTGCTGCTGTTGTTGCTGGAGTTGTTCATTCTTTACTTGCTCCAATTTCTGAGTAGCTTCAATTTTGGCTTGCTGTTTGCTTTTCTGCCTCATTTGCTGTTGGAAGGGCACAGTGAAAAATGATTAGATGTCAGAAGGGATGCAGCAAATATCAGTCTCATGCCAAAAATGAAATGGACCTACTAACCACCAATGTCATCAGGGTTAATGTGGAGGATAGTGAAGTTGTTTAGGGAGCTTTACTAAACCACCACTTCTTAGCTGTCTTAATATAAAGTGGACCTGCCGCTGCATTCCCTGACTTCATTGCATACACTCTTACCTGTCTAAACTTCCACTCTTGTTCATGCTCTGACTCTTTTGCTTTCAAAGGGTCTTTAAACAGCAGTTCTGTGTCTAGTGGTATGTTGGGATCAAACACCTCAGGGGGCTGTTGCTGTGGATGATGCCTCTTCACCGTCTCATTCGACATCTGGACTTTGTTGATGCGCAGGGCTGCTCGGTTATCTCTTGCCTTTTGCTAAACAGCAAACCAATAACAATTGTAACAAAAAAAAAACACATTAGACATAAATAATTGATAAACATAAGATTGTAGATAAAGGAGGTTACCTACGCAAGCATGATTCTCTAATAACTGTGGTGCAGAGGACTGTTTCCTCACACTACTACATATGTATTTATACTACTTTATTATTATACAATATATAATAATTAAAATTCAACAGCATGATTGATCTTACCACATATGGGGCCCTATCTTGTGAACTAGCTTTCCTCCAAAGTTTTGCAATTTGCTTTACTCTTGTAGACCAGTCTGTAGAAAGAATAAGGAGTTGTTGTCATGCCAACAGTCTCCGAGAGCATACAAGGTATTTTTTGAATTGTGTAACAATATAGACTTTACTCTCAAGTAATACGAATGGCAACAAGAAATAAAAAATGTGTTTGATAGGGGGGAAAATTAACTAAAATTTAAAAGCCATTAACTGACCTGGGTATTCCTCTTTGAGGTTGGGAAAATTGACATTGGTATAAAGGACAGGTGCAACAGTGGCTAACTCTCCAAGTGTTTCCTCCTTCTCCCACTTGAGTGTACTCCTTTGGGCATTTGACATGGCTTCAGTCTCGCCATCAGGCAGAGATCCAGGAGGTGTAGGACCAGGACAATGGGCAGGGGAAGGCCATGGACCAACTGCTTCTCTAGGCATCTGATTAAACTTCCTCTCCCTGTTACAATGGACCATGAGAACATTTTATTGTATTCTAAAAAGAAAGAAAAGCCAATCTTGTAATAATTTAAAGGAAAGAACCATTACCTTGGATTGTCAGTAAAAGGCATACGGTTAAGGGCAGAGAAATTTTCCGGGATGCAAGACCCTGCTCCTGGATTTGTAGGGAAGCGTTGGTTTGGTCCCATCATACCATTGATCAATGACATCCTTGGAAACATGGGATTTCCTACACACATGATTTTTAAGAGATGGATTAGATTGCAATATTTGCACAAAACAAAGCCAAGGGCCATATGTCTGATCATTTCAAGGTAATGATGTACCTGTGTTAGGATGAGGCATGCTAGTGCCAGGTGTGGCATGAAGGGTCCCTGGGCCCTGGGGATGAGGCACCTGTGGTGGTGGTGGTGGCTGGCTCGTGCTGGGGCTTAGGACTGCTGTGAAAAGATCCTCTACATCCTTACCCTCCAGCTCTATAACAGAATGTGACAGCACAATGTTGTGTGTTAATATTCATTAAGGTATTAGTGAAAAATGATATGTCAAATATCGCAGTGTATTCAACCCATGTGCTACAGGTATATGGATGCTGAAAAAGTTTTTTTTGGTCTTGAATTTTAGAGATTTTAGTATAACAGAAGAAGAAACGGATAACTTATTGATAATTTATATGCAAAATATAGTTCACTATCTAGCAAATATACTGATCCATGATCTATGCTGTGGCAACACTACATTGGGGAGTTCACAAGGAGGTCATATTTCATGCAGGACAACACCAAATCAAAAATTTCAGTTTTACCAAAAGAATAAAATGACACACCTGGAATTTTGTAAAGTTTGCTGAGAATTGATTCTGAAACAGAATTAGACAGAAAAATATATTATCATATATTCAATTCTAAATGGAGTAAAATGACTGAAAGTAACTGTATGTCAGTCTCCCTCACTAACCATCAGTGACCATCTTGTCAAGTTCTGGGCTAAGAATGCCGTCCAGAGGTTCCTCTGGAAGGGTTCGAGGTGTCCTCCGGCCAGCCTGAGACTGGGGCGCCACTGGAGAGCAGTCTGCCAGGGGCTCAATGTCCAGACCAGCTGTGGAAATAGACACACGGACATACAAAAACAAATCATAACATGTACTCAAGCACATACGCACAAACATAGCAGTCAACAAAATACCCCACAAAGAACTAGATCATAATTATAGGCTTGAAGTGAAAACATGTTTATTGTCTTAATAACTTGTGGAATGCAACCAAAACTAGGCAATGTTTGATTACAGCTCCTTGGGGGTGCCTGTATTGTTTAAAAGGAGTGTTTTGGAAAATGTGAAGAGACAGACAGGTCATACTAATTCTCAGTAAAGATTAACAAACACTTAAATGTTTATGTATATTGCACTGAATCATAAGTTACATCTGTCTTTTGTAACAAGTGCCCATTAAAAAGGGAAAGACAGACAACCTTTAATTTTATAATGATGGATCCAGTCCACCAGAAGCCCCATTTAAAAGAGTCTTGGTTAATTTGTTATCACAGCACGACTGTCAACGTAAATAACTGCTTTTGCCCTATATTTTGCTCTTAAACCCTTCTACACAAAATACAAGAATGGTTGAGACCATTTGTTGATAATATCTGTATTAAAACTAAATTTTATCAGCCCACAAAAGCATCTCAACTGAACAAATCTGTTTTTACAAAAACTGAAGGCCATGTGCAGCAGTGCTGTTTTTCATCCAGCTACAGCCCTGTGAACAGAAAGCTGTTACAATGTTCAGGAACGAGAAGGACATTCAGCAAAGCCTCTGCTTGTCTTAATCTCTTGGTTCCAAACTGTTTATTTCTTGAATAACAGGATGACCTTGTTAGTTTGTTTCTTTGCTATCTTAAAGACATATTCAACGCAGCTATGAATGTGTTCTTTAATGTATTAAAATTAATTAAATGTCACAATTATGAAACATATGGAAGGCTCATAAACAAAGATACGCTGATACACTGTACACATCTGAGTGAATACTGTGCATTGAATTAGGTACTAAACTGTTCATGGGTATTAAAACAATTGGAGTATGAAGCAGCTTATATACATGCACACTCAACTAAAAGGCACACACACTGTAAGAGAGGAAGAATGCACTAAAGCCAGGGATTAGTAGGCCATAGCACCCTTACCAAAAGAAGGAGGTGAGCTGTCAACCTGGAAGGGGCAAAAATCAAGACCTACAAGAACCCAAAACCAGATAAAATGAGTGAAAACAGTGAAGACACAACACGCCTTAGACAATGCAAACAAAAAAGAAACCCATAGATGAACAAAAAAGTATTCTTGAAGAATGTGACATTTAAAAAAAAACAGTATGTGGTGAAAGCCAAATAATGTTGCTGTCTGTTCTTAAATGCCAGGAAAAGATTTTGTATACCCATGATTAGGTGACTATTACTAAATTCTTAACACTGTGACTGCCAGTGAGATATATGACGCACCAGAGTCATTGCTTGGCTTTCCGAGCATTCCCAAGATGTCTGCATCAGTATTCAGAACATCAGCTAGATCAACTAATGGTTCCTCAGATGTCTCTGTAAATGGGAAAAAGGAAGAAACAAAAAAGAAGGAAAACCAAACTGTCACAAATCATAGCTGATGATGATGTTGAATGGATATGAAAGTGTGATATAAACGATTTCCTTGGATGTCATGTTTGTTCTGGATAACACAACTGAAGAACAAACAAACAGTATGTAAGCAACAGTTAGAAATCATAAAATCACCTCATAAAATTATTCTTCCAAGATTGTAACTCATTAAAGCAGTTCTCAGAATATTCTCTGTCCAAAACGTAAGGATCAGTATCTATATACCAAAACCTTTTAGTAATTTAACCAGTTGTAGCAACAAAGAATCTACAACCAATTTTAACATATGAATGAAGGATCTGATCTTAAACATCTGCTGATCAAACTGTGACGTGGCCGAAAGCTAAGATCAAGTTCAGCATAAGAACAAAGTCGCTGAACCACAGCTTGTTAGTGTGTGTGGAATCATCATACATTAAATTTGGATTCAGCCTCAGCAAGTCATGTAAAAGATGTCTTCAAGGTTCAGTATTGTTTTTCTATTTCAGGCAAGTGACATTTTGTTTTCTGGATGCACAAACATGCAAGTTGGCACAGGAGGTGTGTGACATTTCATGCAAAATGTAGAGAAATCATACAAAACACAGTGGGCAGGCAATAACACAATGAACTGAAGCAACAAAAAAAAAACTGTAACCACTACTGAGTACTTGTGAGAAAAAGTTTCACACAGTTATGTGAAATCCTCTGGCTTTGCAGTCATTTGGAATAGAACTGAAGCTGCAGATCCCCTTATTCAGACCACAGATTACCTTTGACATTTTGACTTTGCCTTGTATGAAAGGGTGAAATTCAGTGTGAACATTTGTAAGTGGACCAGCAGCACACCCATATACTCCTGTATGAAGGTGATTAATTTTCAGAACTGGACTAATTCCAGCCATTCCCACTAAGTAATGTGAATACGTACGGGCTGATGTGGGTCTGTTAGGAAGGGATGTTGCAGAAGAACTGAGGAGAGGATCTGATGAATGGCCGAGGAAGCTCGTGGTTGGGTTCCTCCTCTCCACTTGGCTTTGCCCTTCTTCCAGTAAGCCAGAGTCGCCTCCTTGCTGCCTGCTCTGCTTACTTTTGTCCAGCAAGTCTTTTCCAAAGAATGCTTCCTGTGAAAACACAGTACTGGTCACTTCTCTATATTGACATTTTTCTCCAAAGACAATCTGTTTACCTGTCCTGACCTCAGTGATGGGAAACACATCACAACATTGCATAGAATTTATTTGGCAAATGATGAAAAGCATAACGTAACATTAGAACGGACCTCAGTGACACAGAGAAGCTCTGAGACTTTTCTTTGCTGACCTCATTTTTGTCAGAACTCACTCACACCCAAAAGTCACTGCTGTCCTCACTATGTAACTGCAGCTCGCTGCTGAGTAAAGACATTAAAAGTCGAACATATTGCTATCTCAATAATTAAAGAAATGTATTTCATTTTGTTGGACCTTAAGGTTAGACAGAGCACCTCACCCCCCTCTTACATTGGTGAAGAAAGCAGTACCGGTAGCTGCAAGCAGCTTAATGCACATCACATGTGCGCTTGTATGTTTTGTCCAACACAAGGTGACACTGAGATACCCGCAAGAGCTAAGAAGTCATCTCCAGTTAAGCTTTCATATGTCAATTCACAACACAGACAGGGACCATTTACAAAGCATGGTCAGAGACGAGTATCCCCGACTGAGAGTTTCTGCACCTCTTTAAAAATACACTCAGAAGGGGCACTGTGGACCAAAGTAGAGTGAGTAGTTTCCAAGCAGTGTATTTTGAGTTTGCAATCTTCCCATGGGTGAGACAAAATGCATTTTATGATACAGCATGACAAGACCAGGCAGCCAATCCATGCATAAGAAATACCATGCTTGGCTAACAATAAAATAAGAAATACAAAAAAGTTTAAAATTAAACATCCATCATTAGAAAAAAAGGTGGCATCAAAACTATTTGTGCTGATTGTTATTAAAGGTACTCAGATAGATAAATATCTAGGTGTAAAGCAGAGAAAGGTTTACAATTCAATACTCAACAGTTTTCAGATACTTTCAAGAATTGACTACAAGGTTGTATATAACGACATCAATCATAAGCAACATCCTTCTACATTATTGTGGTTAGAATGGATAATTAGGTTATGTGTTAATTATGAATGAATTATGACAGACCTGCAGGTATGTGGGAAAGGCCTCCTCCAGTTTTGTTTTCTTCTTTCTGTAACGTTTCTTTATTTTTTCCTGGACCTCTGGTCCAGGGGGCATCTCATCCACAGGAGTGTCAGGCAGTGTTTCTGTCCAGCCTGAAACAAATCAGAAAATATCTGAAAAGGCTCCTGTAGTTGTGCAGCTACAAAAAAAAGACAGATTAAGGGACAATCTCTTATAATTCAGTTGTGCTGATAAATTTTGATGCACAGACCCTGATCTTTTCCAATCAGATTCTCTGAGACAGATCCAGAGGAGTCCTTTCTGAGGAGGGATCGTTTGGCCTTGCCTGGACCTTGTCCTGGACGGCTCCTCTGGCGGACCATGAAACCACCAATGCCTTTTACCAAACAAATTAGAAATATTAATAAATCCACAAATAAAACTGCAATTTTAATGTCACAAAAGTGGCCTGACTTGTAATAAAGTTCTTTCGCGTTCTATTAATTGTCCATTGTAATCAGCAAGAATGCTCAGAAACACTAGGTAAAGCTCACTGTACATCAGTTGCCCTCAGCAAGATGGCAGTGCTATGGCAGTGCTATGCAAGGGCTACAACGCTGGGCATGTATTGCACCATTTTACGCTTCAGAGGAGCTGTCTCCTTCAATTGGGTGCCCTACCCGGCCGGTAAGGTTTCCTCTTCCAGGGGTTAGGGGGCGATTTCGGACACAGCCTTGGTAAAGCTCACTGTACATCAGTTGCCCTCAGCAAGATGGCAGTGCTATGGCAGTGCTATGCAAGGGCTACAACGCTGGGCATGTATTGCACCATTTTACGCTTCAGAGGAGCTGTCTCCTTCAATTGGGTGCCCTACCCGGCCGGTAAGGTTTCCTCTTCCTTTTCTTGCCACCGTCGCCCCCCTTGGAGTCGTCTTCTGCTGGCTCTCGCTCCAGGCTTGAGTCAGACTTCCCCTCGCAATCTATAAGCTCCGCCTCTGTAAGAGGGAAAGAGCACTGACGATGAGTGACAGCCCTGCAGCAGAGAGCAACCCAGCCAGGCCCCTCCACACAGCACCACAGTCAGTTCTATTTGATGTCAGGCAAGACATCAGCCTGACTGAATTTAAGTTCACCAGTTCCATTTCTAAGAACCTTTCATTTCCAGGATTTGTTTCCACACTCTTTACTTTTTTAAATGCAAAATCGTGTTTTATTTTTAAAGACTCTTCAAGACAGTTTTTGTGAGCATATTCTATTTTTACTTATGGTAAGATTCCAAGGAAATTGTCTACATTTACAGTGCACAGTAATAACAGCTGGATAAATATTATTCACAATGAGAGCAGGGATTATCACACAGTGAAGAGATTCACATTTCATTCTTTGATATATTAAGCATGAAATGGAATATTTCCCTTAACACTTCTATGGACACATAAGCATAACTGTAAGAAATTACACTATTTAATAAAGAAATTAATATAAATGCTGATTCAACTGCATGATTGTTATGGAAGCTGCAGTGTGTGCTGCTGTCGAATTTAATTTCCTTATATGAAAATGTATATTATTTAATTCACCATTTATATCAACAAGGGGCCAAACAACAAAAACACATCTCTGAATTATGCTACACAGTTTAGCAGCACCACAAACTACATCCTACAGAATGATCAGCTGATTCAACACTGTAACCCTCTTGATGGTAGGATTTATGAAATGATTTCTGTAACAGAAATCATTAATTTAATAAATTTTAATTTCTTAAAAAATATGTACAGTAATGCCAGTTGAACGAAAAACATTCAGCTAGCTAATTTTTTTTTTAAAGGGTCTACTAACTGTTCAAGACTATGAAAGTCTACAATATGAAAAAAGCAGTTAGTGTGAGAAGACACGTACCTCTGTTGTCCTCCATGTCTTCGTCACGAGAATGTTCTGAGAGGTGGTCTACTGGAGCTTGAAGCACTGCCACACTGTTCTGGTTTATGATTTTTAGCTTCAGCTTCGGCTTGGATTTTCTGCGCCGTGAAGCTGTAGCAGACAAGCTCTGTAGCTGGCAAAGCCCAGACTCTGTCAAACAAACACCATCCTGAGTGTAGGTCCTCGACAGATCTGAAAAGACCAAATCACTGAAATTATCATATACAGTCTAAAGTCAAATCACCATCTTGTACACAGAAAAACATTTATTATAAATTTTAAAGCTGTGAACGTACCCATTTCTTTTGCCTTTGTGACAATCTGTGTCATGACTACAGGCTCAATGGCATCTCTGGCCTTGGCCATAACTGCAGCAGCATAGGACACACAAAAGCCATTAGAAAGAAACAGCAGAAAAAAAAGTATCAAATGTCATGGCTAGTGTTATTCACTCGACTGCAAACCCATTTTTAGAAAACTAACTACTCCTACCTTTTGTGGTCTTAAAAGCTCGGCACATTGTGCAGTCGAAGCAGTTGTCTGCAGCTTTCTCGACATCTTCCTCTGAATTGAGACCCTGACAAGCGGCATGAAACCATCTTTGGATTGAGAAAAAAGAAGATCAGAGTGAATGCTGTCAAGAAAAATTAACAGAACCAGGTGTTTTTGAACTGACATTTTTGGTTGAAAAACTGCTCACCTTTCACACTGGCGGCACTGCACAATGATGGTGCCTTCACTGTAGTCTACATGGCAAATGGGGCATGTTGGAAGGCTGGCACAGGGGGCACACTGGGTGTAATTATTCTGCCAATCACACCGTAGGCCCGGTGTGGTAGCGCCACACTGGGTACAGGACACACACCTAAAAGGAGACAGGGAGGACAGATGTCATTCTAGACAAAAAAGGATACAAAAGGATAATGTGGCTTGGCTGAGCTGCAAAAATCCACCCCACTCACTGCACTGTACAAAGATGGAGTTTTCTCCTATTAATTTGTACAGAAATTTTCACAGAAATGTCATATTGAAATGGGGAAGGAATAATTATATAGGGAGATTAACTGAAACTGTTTCTTTTGTTTTTAAACATTCCACAAATACAATTCTCAGTTAATCTGAGTGCGATGATTACCAAGTTACTTACCATTTGCACTTCCAGCTGTCCTTGGGCACATTCTGCAGTGGAGGGTCCAGGCAGTAGGTGTGATAGCTGATGTCACAGTCATCACACAGTAGCAAGCGACCAGGATCTGTGGCCTGGCCACAGGCCTCGCACACTGTGCACTCCAAACAACGCCAGCCTTTACTCAGCACAACCTTGTTGATCTGTGAAAGCAACAAGACATTCATGTAGATATGCAGATCTATGTACCATAAGATGGTATTGCTATTATGTATTGTAGTATAATCATTGTGAGGAGTACAAACTCAGTAGGAAAAATACCTTAATGCCGACACAGAATGGATGGTAGCACTGGCCACACTGAGCACAGGCCAAAAGACGGCCTTCTGCACCAAGGCCAAAACTTCCACACACCACACACATGTCCTACAAAAAAGAAACACCAGGATCATTATCACTGTGAGGCAGTGATTCCCACTAATTCAGACTTCCCTGTTGAAATATTTTTGGTATTTTCTGTGCACAAAAACAAATGTAGTAGTCAGAAGAACGAAAAATAAACAGACACCTGTTTAAGTGTGAAGCTGTCATTGCTCGAGAATATGACCACGGTGTTATGCATGGCATTTTCCTCCTCCTCCTTGACTGGGTATGGCGTTTCTATTGTAGTGACCTGTGAATAAAACCCCAAATTACCAAACTTTATGTATCATCTGTGCATGGCTGATCAAGGTGTTGTTTAGTTCGGGACTTAATATTGGACAATACTAAGCATTAAATACTCTAGTTTGGATCCTGGACAAAAAAAAGGTCGGAAGATCCAGATTATTTATTACTTGCAACTGCTGTGCCAGAGTTTAGACAACAAATGTGCAACTCTATCGATGGAATGAAATTAGCAATTTTCTGTCATTTTCTGTCATTAACAGGACTGCTGTTAACTAAAAAAAATCCATGTCGCTAGCTGGAAGAAAAGAGCTGATTTGCATATTGTGCAATATTGCTAAAGATATCAAGAAATTACCCAGTTGAAGCCACATACCCCAGGGTTGATGCTGGGACTCACACCATTCTTTCCTCTGGCCCTGCCACGTCCAGTTCTACCTGACAGACCAGCTCCTCTGGGCCTCCTCCTCCCAGGGAAGCCTGATCCACGACCCTAAGGAGGCGGGAAAAAAAACAAAATCAGATGATGACCATACTTCATCTAATAACGTTACTGAATATATGCAAGCTTTGGTTGTTATTAAATGTTATTAATTTTCACAGTGTTTTAATCTTTCAAGATGCAGCTTGCTCAACAGACAAGATTTAATGGTTTGTTGGTTGGGTGGGTGGCTTTCGCTATCTCAAGTTCATTTCTAGAAAGCTAATTCCATTTGTGATGTTTGTAAAAACGGAAGCTGCTCCTGCCAGATACAGCCTGTCTGACAGCTTAATACCTTCACGTATCTAAGTACTACTATGGCTTTGGAGAAAACTGATTTCAAAAATGGGATACATATAACCTACATGTTTTAGAATTTGCAACATATTAACATTAAGGAATTAAATGGAAAAAAAGTTGTCCACCTGATTTCAATTTCTTTGTAATTACTGTTTGTGCAACCTTTGCTCAGCCTGTTTTTCTAGCAATATGAGTTCTACATTGCCTTTGGTCTTCATTTCTGACAGAAGGTGCATAACCATGACTGTCAAAATTAAGTCTCTCTGACACTTCCAGCACCTGCCCCAAAATCTCTTCCCATTTGGCCCTGATCCACCATTAAGGTCCCTCCCATTCACTACGCCTTCACTCAAAAGAACTGTCTGATGGTGCTTAACCTGGACTTGACCCCTTCAAACAAGATACAACACCTTAACCTATCCCTATTTTTGATAATTGTAATAACTGTCAGCAGGGCAACAAGATGCAATACTGTTCAGTACGACAACATTTGAAATAAATACTTAAATGTTTGAATTAAACAAAAAAAGACCAAAGCATGATGTGCCTGACAAAAAACGTAACACAGTTTAATTGAAAATATTACCAAAATCACTTGTGTAGACTGTGGAATGTCACTATTGGCTTAAATCAATAGTTGAATAAAATAATATCATACCATTGATCTCTTAATTCAACTGTAAACCAAGCAAAATCCATTACCATCAAAGTCACATCTTTCAGTTCTGCTTCATAAAATTACTAGCTTAGCCATTGGCTTCACAATCCCCTCCTCTCACTGTAAGGTGATGGTAAGTGTAGGCTATAAAACAGACTAAAGTGACATTCAGGAACACTCAGGGAGTGTGTGTCACTCGGGTAAACAGAGGGCTAACAGAGGGCAGCTGCTGCCCTGCCATCTCTGGTGAGCCACAGTATTTACCACTCTGATGCTCCAGCCGGGGCTGCCAGAGGACTGCCTGGTCTTTGGGACATCCCACCCCTCTGGCTGGTCTGGTGACCATGACAAGGGGGAGCTCACACTGCTATGGGGGCTCCATGCACCCTAAGGTAAGGGGGTTGGGTGAGAGAGTGAAAGAGGGAGGGAGGAGGGCGACAAAATGCAGCAACTTAAAAACAAAGCCAGCAAAAAACAAAACATACCAAGAAAGATGTTAGAGAGATGTAGTGAGCCTCTAATGTGGCTATTTGGGAACACTTCAGTACACACTCATCTATGCAGAGCTATGGTGTGACAGAGCATAAGACCCCAAAACGTTTTCAAAGTCTGTGTTATATCACTTTCAAGTTTACTAAATAGACAGGCATGTTTCAAACAGACTATTCAAACAACTATATTAAAGACAAAATAAGACAGCAAAATTGTGTTAGTTGCCTTCTACAGGGCAGAACATGCCAGGGCATCAGAACATACATCAGCAACATACTGCAGAAAAAGAGGCCCTGTAACCTCTCACCATGACAACATGGTGAGATCCCCAATCACGTGTGTGGTTGGCATGTTGACAAAACAAACGGAATTGCGTCAGCATGGCAGCACATGGAGCCATTAGAGAAAAGCATGCCGGACCAAAGAGGAGCCACTTTCAAATTTCTGGAATAGATTTCCGCAGACTTCGTAAAAAAAAGTTAGCAGTGATTGACTTATTTGTCTGAGTGAGTTCATACTTATTGACAGCGGTATCAATCCTACGTAATTTGTTTTATTATAAATTTTACACTGAGATATTAATAGTTATACTAATAGTAATTTTTCACAGCCACATGGGACCCACTTCATTTGTTATATGGAGTTGACAGGATATGGTAATGGTGAGGGTCACTGTAATTTGTGACTTGATGAACGTCCATCTCTGATGGAATATTAAAGTGAGACATGTTTGTAAGATGGACATGAAATGAGCAAAGTGATGACAATGCCACTCAGGTGAAATATGTTAGGGACTGTTGGAAAGGGAATATAATTCCTAAAGGAAATAATTAATACTGTTGCTATTTTCAACTTAGGTGTAATAACTGAAGACAGCACAGCGAGTTGAGAGAGCAACATCTGCCATGCTGCTGCACCAGAATAGAATACTCCCAAAATAAAAGATAGCTGTAAAACATATCCTAAACTATAAAAGCTATAGTGAACAAGTCTCTTCCAAGTCAAAAGAGGGAAAAATGTTATTTAATTATAAGCCAACAATCTAGTGGTATATGTTGTGTGTAAGATCCATATTCCTACCTGTTTCATCCTCGGCCTTCCAGGAGAAAACTTCCTCTTGGTGATTGCTGGTTTTCCCATTCCAATCTTTGGGGTGTGTGGTATAAGGGTAGTGATGGAAATCACACTGCTGTGGTCACCCAGTGAAGGAAGGGCCTGTGTTAGTTCTCTGGGAGATGTCCCGCGAAGTAGAGGGGAGTGGGAAGGAGAGGAAACCATTTCAGCCAACCTTTCCACACAGGTTTTGGGAGGTTTCTCCTCTGAAGACAGGCTGGGAAATATCAGATTAGACTTGCTCTCTGGTGTTGTGTCCATTTCGTCTGATGTACTGGAGGCTGAGTGCTTAACAGTCTCTGCCAGGTTCTTGTGAAAAATATCCTCCTTTATCTCCTCGTTAAGTTCTTTTGGAGCAGTTTCCAAAAAAGAAGTCCTGACTACATCTATACTTGAAGGCTGGGGTAGTGAGACTTCCACTGGTTGGTCCGTGATAGGTACCGATACAGTACTTGGTTCTTTGGTGGCTGAGATGATGGCCTTATAATCCTTTGTGCTAGGGTTGGCCATGCCCTGATCAGGGCTGACCTCTATCTTTGCTGGTTTGATTTGTAACACGGTGTCCTGTGTCTGCAGTGCCTCCTTTGAGAACTGGACTGGAATAGACTCATGGCAGGGACTCTCTGTAGATATGAGTTGAGTTCTTGCTGCTGGTTTCATATCTATTAGAAGAAATATACTGTGGTGAGGAATCATATTTGGATATTCACATCCTGACAGCGGCAACAGACAAGAAATAATTCTAACTAGTGTAATGTTAAACGAATGCATTTTAAATGACAAGCATGATTGTTAAAATGTTAATGTTAATAATGTAAATGAAATATGAATTAGAGCTGACAGATTCAATGCCAATGCCCTTGTCTAATAGTCCCACATTTGTTTATGAGGCATTTTAATAGAGGAAATAAACCATGAGCTTTGCATTTAGCATAAACTTTACAACAACAATATCTGTTACATTAATGCAAATCAATATTAGTCTTGAGGATACGGATTAGGAAGTCAATAAACAAGCTGTGTGCACAAACCTGGTTTGAATTCTGTAAGTGTTTTGTTGACTGAGGGTTCGGTATCCTTCCTTTCAACATCTTCTTCACCAGCGACTTCTACAAGAAAGATTTATTTAAAAACAGATGATGAAGTTCTGTATGTAGTAGCTTGTAAGAGCCTGGTTAGAACATTCAAACATTAAGAGAATAAATACAGAATACAGAAATGTAAAAAAATAAACAGAACCTGGATTTTTATGTGGCTTTTCATTAGTACACAGAGAAAAAGATTTGACATTATAGAGATGTAACATATATTTTGATGTTCGGTGCTAATGAATGACTACATGAGTCTTGGAATAGAAGTGAAAGCTTTACTCGCAGTGTTACTAGAAGGAGGTAGCCTTCAACTTACAAGAAGTGATGCTGCACAAAAACCAAAAAAGATTGGATCGTGCTACATTCAACTGCTGACTTTTATCCCATATCTCTTTTGTCTTTGTGTTTTTGTAGTCTCTTATCCTTGCTCTCCGCGCGGCTCTGTGTTAAAGACATCACTGCATTTGACTAGTCTGGCATGAATAGAACTAGTCATTCCTGGCTATCAGGCATCCACACTTTGAGCCAATATTCTGCCAGACAGCCTCTGACAGTACAGATAGCCTAGTATTAACGAGGCACCCACCATTTCAATCCACAAGTTCCCATGTCACAGTGATCCTGACATGCACATGCACCTGCTAAGCATCTCTGCCAGGGAAGAGAGTAACCATGACAACCAACATCCCAGGGTCTGTGTTCTCTCGGCTCATGACTGTGCAGCTTGCAGGTGCTCATCCGGTGCTGATGCCAGAAAGTCAATTAGGAGATGGGCTTCCAACCATCTCCAGCCTTCAACTATTGACCAAGCTGAACACTGATTCTCATTCATATTAACATCATGCTTCCTATATGTCCTACAGTGAATAGAATGATAGTTTAGATAAATACTTGACTGTGATTAAGGTAGCAGAGGCTGGAAGTCTGGTCTAAGCCCACATGATGTGGAATATCTGTGAGGTAACTTGGTTCAGTATTGCAATGACAATGTGACTCATAAAAAACTGCAGCCTGCATATGCAGTTCCTAAGTCTTCCTCTACAATTGTGCTATCTAACCTTACAGTCACGCTTAAATTATCACCAAGGTGTCTGTAAAGAGTTAACAGCGAGGTGGGGCTTCATCTGATCGGCAAAAAGGTATAATTATATGCATTCTATGAGTTTACGTTAAAAACGTACTACAAAGTAGCAGAGAACATTGTTTATCTAGTGCTTTGGGGGCAGGAATTTCAAAATTTGTATTCAATTTCAAGAGACTGCCGTCCACGATCCCAAATGACTGGCCAGGGGGCAGAGAGCCTTATAATATATGCAGTGAAAGCTTAACTGGGCCTTATTTTAAAAAGATATTTTTTAATCTATATACACATCAAGTGCGGTATTATCAGACAAACCTACATTACTTTGCAAGCTACCCCCAATTATGATGCAGGTTACACAAGAAAAATGTAGTAAAATGAGAGCACATGTGTACGGTCAGCACAGCAAGCGAGCTGTGTGAGCAGTCATGAATGAGCCAATGGAGCTTAAGGCAGGTTTGTAGACAAGGGATCTGATATCATCACTACCATGCTGCTCCAACCCATTTCCTCCTGCCACTGGAGTCTGCTGTCTAGACAAGAGTGGGCAGCCAACCACTGGCATCCCTAGCTCACCATTTCTCTAAAACTACATTCTATTGCTGGCAGACCTCACACGAACTAAAGTGGAGGTGAATGCCCTGAACTTCGCGGCTGCAAACAGCAGCATCATGTAATTCAAACTGTGCAGCTTGCACCACAATTAATTACAGCAAGTCGTCACCCAGCAGACACAAAGGCAAACCTTGTGAGGGATGCATTTTACTATGGATATGGTGTTGGCGCTACTCCACGCTTAGGATGCATGATTTATTAAATATATGTTGATTCATTACGTATATGTTGTCCTATAGTGATGTCGTCCTATACTGACTAGAAAAGCTTGATTATCAGTGGTATTGTTCGTATAACCATGACAACTTATCTATTTAATAGATCTTGTACTGGATGTGTCCTAATCAACTCTTAACACAACTGCTGCTCATTCTCAAAACATACACGCACACACAACACTCACACAGAGTGGAATATAATATAAAGAACTTAGTTTTGACAGACAGGATCGGGAGAAACTTTGCAGTTTTCCCTATTTAAGTAGTATTAACAAGTCTGGCCTAGTCTGAAAGTTATACTGAGAGACAAATATAAAGTTGAATTACAGTAGTGTAAGCAGCCAACTCAAGTGCACATATTACCTTAAGCTACACTGTAGAGTTTCAGTTTTAATTGCTTAAGTATCAGTTTCCCATTCAAACTGATGGGCAGCATCAGTTTGATGCTCCCTTGGAGAAAGAAGGGAGAAATAAAGTACTTTTACATTTTAAAATGTAGAACTACAAAGAAAATAAAGTTGCTTTAAACTGTTGCTGGATGGACACCATCTGCTTATTAGGAAGCCTTTTAAAAAATTCTCCATAAAACAGATGAGTGCTTCTTTCAAGCCTTTGTCCAGAAACTTCTCAGCTCTATTCTTTCATCTGCAACAACTGTGACTTTCTGAACATCAGAGCTGACAGTACAGCCCAGTTTATTCTTGCACAGCCAAAACTTTAAAATGCTTCTGCAACGCTAAAGGCTGAGTCGATGAACCCTCTACTACAAAGACTGCCTTTCATTTTCAGTCATGTCACCTGCTCTCTACATCCATCCATCCATCCATCCATCCATCCATATATCTATATCTATAGTAAATATAGTATAAGTAAAACTTCTTGCTTGGCTTAGCAATAATGATTGACATGAATGACATGATTAATACTGCGTTATTGTTACAGATTAAACTTCCTGCTGGGACACCAAAATATTAATACTGATGTATAATCAAACCATTTTGGAACAAAGACATACCAGGCTTCTGGGCTGACGTAGCCAGCTTCTCTTCCTGGACAGTCGCCTGAACAGACTCTAGATCTGAGTGCAATGGAACTGCAGGTAATTCCGATGTGGCTTTATTGTGCATTTCAGGAAGCTGCCGAGTGCCAGGTTCTAGGTCCATGTGCTTTTGAGCCTGCTGTAGGCTAGTCTCAGATTCTGTGTGCATGGATGCAGGCTGTGGACTAAGCTCTGGGCCGGTATCCATGTCCTCTGCCTGTAGCGCCTGCTCTGCAGCAGGGGACCTGCAGTTGGAACAGACATAGTCCTCTCTGGGATGGATTTCTGCCTGGCCTGAGTTCTGACGCTCACACTCAAGGTGTAGCCATCTGAAAAGAGTGCGAAGGAATTTCATGTTTGAAAGAGGTATCTGGGCAATTCTAAAATGTGACACATTTATTTCTGTGGTTTTCCTTGTCTCACAGGGGAACATCAATTTTCTGCACTAAAAAAATGAGTCAAAAAAAGAGGATTGCATTCATTATTAGGTATTAAATGTTAGAGAAAAACATTCCTTACCTTTTACAAGTGTGGCATAATAGTAGGTCTTTCTGATGCTCAGGGTCCAGAATGCAAGTACATGTAGGACAGCAAAGAGTGGGGTCCTGGTTTTGGACACAGTTCTCACATAGCAGGCTGGTGTGGTGCCATTGCCCACTGGTTCGTGTCCCACACTGGATGCAGACTCTACAGTTCTGAGGAGCAAAGGAGGTCTATCTCAATACCATAACATTCAGATCACATCATCCAAAACCAAAGTCTGAATAACAGCGCTTCTGCAATACAGATTTGGCTCTACAGTAACCAAATGGGAAACCAAAGCACAAAACCTGTCCAGGACCATAGTGAGAGCGTGTACACTTCAGACCCTGACTCCTTCCAGCTAAGTTTGAGGCAGAGCTAAGTAATAACAATAAACCAGAATGTTGGAAATGTGTTCAAAATGTGTAATTCTTTTCCTAATATATGATATTGAATAGTGCCCTGGGCTGGATTTTTGCACACCATTATAATGTCACAGCTATAAAATGCATTATGATACATTAGGATACAAAAAAATTCATGAGAATGAGATGAATGGACAAATAACCCACAACAAAACACATCTAGTGCTGAAAACAGAGAGCACATGTAGGAGCGTTTTGTTCTTGTAGTTCAGCGACAACTTTTTCGACCAATTCCATTTTGTACCTATTGTTTTTGTGGTATGCAACTTTAATTATATTATTGTTTAAAATACATCTTTAACATTTTAAAGAGCACAGTAACAGGACCACAGTGGCACAAGGAGACAAGTATCACTCAATATTTTTGAAGAAATATTAATAATTAGCAAACACCAGCCATCAAGACCTGCTTTGGGTAAAAACGTGTAATATTTGTAGCCTGCCATTCTGGAGTTCCTACATGGTGGACAACATGAAGAGCAATGAAACTAGGACAATGACTCATTTTTTATTGATCTTATTTTCAGTAACACAACTCCACTCAGAACAAAATCACTTTAAGTGGGGACTGAGGTTGGTGGCAAATGTTTAGCAGACACAAATGCCAAGGTGGTGTGTGGGTTTTGTTCCTCCTGTTCTGACTCAGAGAGAGAAGCAAAGTGTGAAGACCTTTCATCACCCGCTGCCTCTATTGTAGTGGCTTCCTCCAACTGGTGTAGAAAATTGGGTGGTGGGTTAACCAGCTGCTCAAATGACAAGCACGCAATTTATGCTGCTAGAGGATGAAGGGTGGGACTGAACTCAAGGATGTGGGTGATTAACATGCACATGAATGTACAGACTCATACAGACTAAATCATTTGAGAGCACTGAGTGAAGCCTTTAGTGATCAGCCCATGTGAGTGACATCTTAACAACACAAAGTGCACGTAGACACCATCAAAAAGGCTATATATTACCTACAGGTTATCTGGAATCCACTTTTGACATAAAGCATTTTTTGGTTTAATATTAAGGTATATTATTTATTTTTAAGTTATTTACAGCATCTTTTTGAATTTTGTGTTGAACAAAAATCAAATCAGAAATTATCAGATAACATGTACAGATAAAGTGATTTATATATATATTTTGTTATGCAAATATTTCTAGATCAGATGTTACTTTTTTTTTTACAAACTAACCAAAAGAACCCTAAATCTATAATTACAAAAATAAGCCATTAAGCGTCAAATGAGCTTTTTCCTACCTTGCATCTCCATCCATTGGTGGGAAGAGAGTCCATAGCAGGTTGCAGACAGAAGGTATGGTAGCCTTTGTCACACATGTCACACACAAGCATTTTTGTGTCCTCTCCTGGATTCCTACATTAATAGAGAGATAGAGAGAGAGATAGAGCGATAGAGAGAGAGAGCAAAAGCCATTTACTATATAGTACGCAAACTCTAATAACCAAAGCAGATAATTTATCTTTTGGCATTAACATCTTTAGGTTACTCAGAAAAGTGTTTTTTCCATAATGCTTAACATTTCATTTCCCTCAATTTTTTTGATCCTGGCTAAAGCACATTACATATTCTTAAAGATTTTGTCCCTTATGGCAACAAGTTGTTTCTATAGATACTGCATACCAGTTTTATGGCAAATATTAATATATAATAATTTGTTATCATGTTATTGAATAATGAAGGCACGAATTAGACAAATTAACTTGGCACCCAACAGTGATAATTGTGCCTGGCAGCCATAAAGAAAATTATTAGTGAGAAAAGAAAAAGCTGAAAAAGTGTATATGAAGGTGACTTACTTGCATGTCTGGCAGACCTTGCACTCAGGGCACTGCCAGCCTGCCCTCTTTAAGGGAGTCACAGCTATGTCCAGGCACATTCCATGGTAATGCTGACCACAACTGGTGCAGAAGAGCTGGTCCAGTAGGTCCCCCGGGCTATCACATAGTGCGCAATTTACATCATCTACAACTGTAGACAGCAAAATAGAAGAAATAGGCTTTTAGTCAGGCACGTCAGGCAAACCATATTTTTGAACACAAGTTACTGTCCACAACTTACATTTGTGAATGGCAAATTCAATGTGTTCTGGGCAGAGGAGCAGGAGGCTTCTGATATCCTGAAAGGTCCCAGCTGCCCCCGCACAGGGGTAATGGTAAAGTTGAGTACATCCTTCAGCACAGCACTTAATGGATGCTCCAAGGCGCTTACAGTATGCACAGTGCTGCAGAATGAGAGTTACAATAAAAAGAGTCATTAGTGTCTTTGTCCTCTGCTAAAATTAATAAATTCAAGAAAACAGAAAATCCATCACTATAAAAGTTCACTCTTACAATCAAATTACAAAGTAAATCCAATCTTAATAGAAGTATGTGTACTGTGAATAGAAAGAAATCAATTATGAAGGGCATTGCACAGGCTCACTTCCATAAGCATGTACAAACACCCACTCTTGAGATCAAGTGGAGGACTTGCTGATGGGCTACATGACCACTGGGCTGCAAATGCAATTGGAAACCTATGAGCTGTGCTACTGCTAAGAGCTAAGCTGCCATAAGAGCTCAGCCCTGTTGAGTGGCATGACCTTTTCCATTTCACAGCTGAAGGATCCACACTGCTGGGGCGACCTTTATCAACTAGTCTGATCCATCAGTTTTGCTGTGCCTTACTGAAGCAGACCCTCCCTGCTGCCCCAACACATTAAGATGGTGTTAACACCTATTAGTCCATGGATGTTCTTCCCTGACTCACCGTTGTGCTCCCTGAGTCAATGGCTCTGTCCACATTAAGCAGAGATTGTCCCTCGCCCTCACAAACCCCTTCGGACCACAAGGCACAACTCCGATGTGCCCAGCATTGCCCTGAAATTGAAGTGTAAAAAGCCATATGAAGATATTAAGCAGCCTCATTTAAGTGTAAACTCTTCAACAAAAGTGACAACAAATCTTCTTAAAATCAGAGAAGATTAAGTCTCCAGGTATTACCTGACTCAAAGACAGACTGGACTTTAAGATCTTGTGGAAGGCCAACGTGAGAAAGTTCGTCCCAAAATCGACTGGCTGGGTCTGGTTCTTCCTCACTGCTTTCAGAGACACTGGAACAAAGGATAAAGTTAGCAAAGAGAGCACGAGCACAGGTTTTTAATATAAGGGAACAGCTAGAAGATTTGCTATGCAAGAGAAGGACAGCTTGAATCAACTTATAAATGAACTGAAAACAGAGACATTAAATGTGCAGTTTTTAAAAAGGCAAAGAGATGCAGACAGAGCGAATGAGCTGGGGGAAAATGTTAGAGAGCAAATAAAAGGCTGTGGGGGAGGAGGAAGAGGAGGAAAAGGAGGAAGAGGGCCATCTTGTATGGTGTGTGCACAAGAGGCTGGGTGTTCTGTCTCATAAAATCTATTGAACAGGATGTGTTTCTCCAAGGCCCTGGCTTGAACTAGTCAGCTACATAGCATGCGGAAAATGTGGAGAGGGAGCATTAGCATGTAAAAAGGACCGAAGTCGCAGTAAACAAACCAAAGGCCAAAATAAAGAGACTGGATTCTGGAAGCAAGATAACACAAACATGACCAACAGCCTTGACTGATTATTGTTTAAAGTCAAAGTTTCATCACATTATGGAATAATCTTCCTCTCCCCTCACATTTCCACAGTCTACCCTCCCCATCAATTCTTCTCTGAAAAAATCAATATATAATTTATCCGTCAGCCCTGGGCTCCCTCCTCAGCCTCTGTGTGGCAAAACCGAGGGGATGGCCCAAATGACCAATCACATAGCAACAATGCAACAGCTACTGGTTGGCTTTGGCATGCTGCCAATCCCATACTGCTCACACTGCCTATTACAATATTTCACAGGGAACCCAGAGAGACACCCGATTGGTTCCAAAGGACCAAAACAAATTAGGCAGCTGACCAAGAGGAGTCCAGGGAGGGTCCTTTGTTGGCATGGTGCTCGCTCTCTCGCTCTCTCTCTCTCTCACACTCACACTCACACTCACACTCACACTCACACTCACACTCACACTCACACTCACACTCACACTCACAAAAAAGCCCACAGACACGCACACACACCTGATGTGGCATCCCTCCACTTCAGGGCCCTATAAACAGCAACAGCAAACTGACTCAGCCACCAAACATAGAATGACAACACAGCCGGTTTACTGAGGGATACCCTTTGGCGTTAGAGCTGTGTATGCGTTGATGTGCATAGTTCTTTGTGAGGAAGGGTGAAAGCGTACATGCAGCTCATTAATTTCAGTGAAAAGTCCCACATGAAATTGCAGTTCGGACCAACACTGACAGGCAAAGCACTTGTGATAACACTGTCAGCCAGGCCTACTTACTTCGTCTTTTCCTTCTGTCCTGAGGTGGTCTCTTCAGCCATTTTTGGCTGAGTGGTTTTATCACCATCACTGCTATCACTTGTCAAGCCTCCTCCTCCCTTCTGGCTGAATAGTGCTTCAAGCTGAGGTGTGGCACAGAATACTTGCAGATCCCCCTGACCCAGCAGGCTACGGCCACCGCAGTAACAGAAGGCACAGAGATGCTCACTGAAACAAAGACAATGGGTGGATCAGGGTATTTAATTATATATAAATATAATATGTATATAAAAAAAAATATAAACACACACACAGACACAGACACAGACACACAGACACACACACACACACACACTGTGTCTTAAGACAGCAATATGTATGTCACCATTAATTAAGGCCTTCTTTTTCTGGCAATGAGAGCCTCTGCACACAACAGACATCTAAACACATGATGCCAATGCTCTGAGGTAAGCACTTAATTTTAACTAACATGAAGTGGTTAATTTAGCACAAGGTTTTGTGCAAGACATACGAGTTAAAAAACCCATTCGCTTTGCATTTATGACTGTTTTGATAGTGTTAAATTGACAAAAATAAGAAAACAGTAGTGGGGACATGAAAAGTTACGAAATAAACAATGTCGTAAATATTTATCATGTTTCTAAGGAATAACATGACTTGTTAATAAGATCCCTGGAGATGCTGCTAGAGAGTCTTCCATCACTTGCATCAATAGCAGAGACAGTCCAGAAGATGGATTATAACCTTTAACAGAGGGGAACCTAGGACAGGATTGCTGCATAAACTAGCAGATTTATTCATCTTAATCCATCCAGGCATATGCACATAACAAAGTAAACGCACATTGCAAACTAGTAACTGTAACTTACGCAACTTATTTTCCAAACAACAACAGAAATTTGAAAACACTCAAAAGAAGTGCCAAAATATTTTACAAAACGTCAGCTATACAACTTTAGAAAAGTTGTGTTTTTTAACAACAGTGGTCAGGGGGAAGTTTTGTGTTTCTAACCTGCTTTTGACTTCTCCCCTTCCTAGGACAGATGGTCCTGCTGAATTGTCAACTGGAGGGCTCTGGGCCAGAGGGCAAGAGGGCTTGTCCATCTCTGGCACCTCACTGGTCACCACCTCAATAGTCTCCACTGGCAGGATTTGTGTTTCTGATGAATAAAAAAAATATTGATCAGTTACACAGCAAAGAAACAATCTGAGGAGCATTGCATTCTGTTCAACACTATACATTCTACTATCACGTGTCCTTCAATCATGGCTTTACAATTGTTAGAGCATCATGCAATGTCTATCTGATGACTGTATTCACTTTTCTCCAGGTCAAAATGCAGCCTTTAGTAGCGATATGGATGGTAAAATATGGGAACCATATGCTCAAGCACTGATTACTGTAGATCCACTGGGAGCATCAAGCACCTGTGCAGAATACCAATATCAACAGAGCCAAAAGAAAAATATCAACAATAACAGCATCCAAAATGTCTCAAGAAGTTTGTTTTAATATCAATTTGTTTGCATCAATTTCAACAGAATCAACTTTTATTGCTATCATTGGTAATTCTGATCTTCATTACCAAAGAAGTTCACTGTGCTACATCACACAAAACAAGTCCCAATAGTAGCTCTCACTGAGACTTTGGACCATGTAGAATTTGTATTAACTTAATGTAATTAGGCTAATGGAATGGAATTACATAAGAACAACTTCTAACTAATTACATCCCAAATGTACCTATGATAGACACAGATTTGTGATACTAGTGTGGAACAAATGAGCTAACATGTAACTATTCAAATAATTTGAGATGTCACTATGCTATACATTTCAACATAAGCTTCCACTGGTCTTTAAATGAACCAGGGAGTATTCTGGAAGGAAAAACCTAAGCACACAAGCACACTTAGGTCATGACAGAATAAAAAAAAGAAATCCTATGTGTTAGAACTTAGAAACTGCCTGTTGTTGGTGTAAAGTGAACTATAACTAATAAAAGAAGAGCTGGCCCATTTGATCCCCCCAATTTCTCCAGCACAGCAACCAGGCAGCAGTGAGATGTATAAGAATGGAAGGCATGGTCACATGATGTGATGTACACACATAAAAAAGCACATAAATGGGTCTGGAGAGACTGATGGGATTTTAAAAAGCTTTTAGAGGGCATTAGCCTTGGGCTCCTTCCCATTGCACCTCAATGCCAATCTCGAAGCAGGAGGAGAGATGGAAGCAGCATGGGGAGAAAAAAAACACACCCACTGCAGCTTCACAGCTCAAGCTAAACCCTTTCAATTACAGCACTGAAGTATAAGCATGAGGTGCCAAGAAAAAAAATCTCATCTACCCTTCTCCAAGAGAGGTAGACCTCTCTGCCTTTGCTGAAAAATGCTCTGAAGCAATCTGTATGAGGCTGATGAGATGAGATGAGATGAGATGAGATGAGATGAGATGAGATGAGATGAGATGAGATGAGATGAGATGAGATCTTTATTCATCCCACACAGGGGGAAGTTGGTTGTTCATGTTCAGGGTTATTGTCAGTCCCAACAGAACAACATGCACCAAATGAATCAAACAAAAGCGGACGCAAGGACTCACCTGTGTCCTGAGTGCCGAAGGACTCTGTTATCTCAGTCCCATCCATGCTGTCCTCCTCATCTACAGCAACCCGTCCTCTGGTGCGACCCCTAAGGTGACAAAGAAACACAGACAAATAAAGAGTCATGAAAAAAAACAAGACAAAAAACCTGTTTGTGTTTGCATAAAGAGAGAGGCTAAATGAGCAGCTGCCCATGCTACACAATGTCCACTTTAAAGATGGAGGTGGTCAATTTGGTTAATATGTGCTCTAAAGAAGACTGTAAATTCGAATAAAGCAGCATTGTGGCAGTAATGTAACACTTGCAAACCAGTAAAATTTAGATCATAACTATGAACTATCTTCAGTGCAACTTGGAACGAGAGCCTTTATCATGTCCCTTGAGGGATAACAACTCATTACAGTCTAACTGAACATGCTCTGATTGAATTTCAAATCAGAATACAGACACCTCTTATTATGTAATAATGGCTCTGCAAGGGTTATTTGTGCAATTATTAATGTGTGCTCACTGAAACAAAGAAAATGGGTGGCACAGGGTATTTAATTTTTCTCTCTCTCTCTCTCTCACTCACACGCACGCACGCACGCACGCACGCACGCACGCGCGCGCACACACACACACACACACACACACACACCTTGTGATAGTTTTTGTTTGAACTGAAAAAGGACGGCACAAACATATGCTGATAAATGGATAAATGATGTGAATTGGCAAATACTGATTGCTTAAGATCAAGAATTAAGGGCAAAAAGATGAATTGGGATATCCCTTCTCGTGTGTCAATAAAACTCAGTTTCAGCTTTGTGGAGTGCCTTAAACGTTTGCCCCAACTTCCCCATTTCACCTATTTAAATTATGTCACATCTTTCTCAAAACAAATTGAACCATCTTATCAATATCATACGGAATGTGCCTGGTCAGCATATTGGAGAATCACGTCAACATTTCCATTCGTATGCTTTTTGCCAATACAGTTATGCACACACAACACATTATTCTTTTTTGCAGTATGGGGAGCTCTGTTTAGGGGTGGGGCTAAATTTTCGATGCCAGTGGAGAGAAATATTACAAATTGCTGGATGCCAAATGAACTCTAGAATGACTACCATGTCAAGATAAGAAGCATCCAGATCCTAAGAATAACAGAAGATACCTCAAACAATCCCAGACTAAGACAAAGTCAAACATAAATGTCTTCATCAGGTGGAAACAACCAAACTTAAATAAAGCTCTTTACATTTTGTAGTCACAGTAACTGCTGATCAGAATATGGCCTATAATTCTGTTCTTTGGATCACACTACGATTTTAACTAATTTTTGAACTTACACTACCCTCCTGGGGAATAAGATGTGTCCCAGAGTTAACAATTCTAATTAATGACTGATTAATGACTGGCTAAAGGTCACTGATCAATGTAGTACAGCTTATGAGACAAACACCTTAAATATATGGTACTTAAAATATATTTTCAGAATACTATTACATATTTTTTTCCAAATTATAGTTTATATCTCAATTGTGACAAAAGCAGGCAGAAACATACAGCTATGTGCCAAAAGCACACTAAGTGTAGAATAACATTTACATCTTTTAGCTATCTTTCATACTTAAGATTAGAGCACTACACCTTTTCCATACTAGGCTTCATTTTACATGTTCACAAAACACAGTATAAAAGTTAAAACATGTTAATAGGTTTTGATTCCAGATGTGAAACCCAAATGCAGAAATAAGATACATGACATTTTTAGCAATGACCACAATCTAGTGTATACAAACAAACGAGCTGGAGGTGACCTCTTTGTGTGGACTGTTACACAAAATTCTGATGTAATTATATATAACTCCTTAAATATAACATCCCAAACAAATCAAATTTCAACGTCAAGCAAGGCAGTTATTTTACTCACAAATGCTTAAGACTAACATTCTCCCCCATACCAGGCACAACTTATCCCCCCCCACAGTCCCACCAGAGGGAGAGAGGGGAAAAAAGAGAAAAGGTGAAAATAATGCCATGGTAAGTAGTCCCAGCTAGCCTTCTGCTGCCTGGAAAACCCGACACAGATCACTCTCATTCTGAGATGGACTGCCTAGCAGATGGAGCGTGGGCAAATCGAGTAAATTCCAAAAATTAGGTCTACAAGAGCAATTTCTGACACATTCTCCTTTGTCACAAGGAAACTGGCTTTTCAACACTTAACAGTAGGAATTTTTATATTTATGCATGTAAATAACTCCATTAGTACTGGCAGACAGTCTGTCCAAAAATTGAGAGAATATTGAGACTGTGAATAGTGTGCAATTTATTAGTGTAGTTTGGATAGTAATCTAAAAAAAAACCCAGATACAACAGCACAGTTTTAACCCAATCAACTATGAGATTACAATTTGTGTATTGTGTATTGAATGAATTTCCTGAAAAGTTGTGGCCAAATTCACCTTAAAAAATGTTGTCACAATATGGACCTTAATTACTCTTTATGCAAAAGCAACTACAATGACACCACTGACCACTGCAGCAACATAATGACTGCAAAGTAGCAGACTTCTGCTGATGGTGTGTGTGCTTGAACTGTTCATCAACATTTAACAATTCAAGTCTGGCCCAGGTCATCTTTCCAATGTGGCATTAACGCATCATCTGGATGCTTGCAGATTAAACGATCCACTGGGAGGAGGGTATTAAGATTGATTGAGAGGACAGACTAAGGAGAGAGTTAAGAACCTTGCGAGGCATTTTATTAGAGACCAGCTGTAAGCTGCATTATATGTTGCTATGGGAGTCACAAAGAAACCAGGCATTTAGCACAGTGCCGCATAAGACATTTCTGTTTTGGCAATACTGAAAGTCCTTTCTATGTGAAAGGACTTTGAAACATTGCACCTGTTGGCAATAAAAAAAAACAAATACTGCACTAATTTTGTTTTAATTCTGTATCATTTTATAATTTTAAGTCTAGATACAAATGTATTTCTTTGCATGTTGGGGTAAACACGTACTTCTTTCTATTCTTGGGCACAGATGAAGGTGGTCCCTGGGGCAGGATGGCAGCAGCATCCTTTCGTGGGGAGTCACAAAGAAACCAGGCATTTTGCACAGTGCCGCATAAGACATTTCTGTTTTGGCAATACTGAAAGTCCTTTCTATGTGAAAGGACTTTGAAACATTGCACCTGTTGGCAATAAAAAAAAAACAAATACTGCACTAATTTTGTTTTAATTCTGTATCATTTTATAATTTTAAGTCTAGATACAAATGTATTTCTTTGCATGTTGGGGTAAACACGTACTTCTTTCTATTCTTGGGCACAGATGAAGGTGGTCCCTGGGGCAGGATGGCAGCAGCATCCTTTCGTGGCCTGCCACGTGGTCGCTTGTCAGCATGGGCAGGACTTCCTGTGGACGAGGCCCCTACACTGCTGGAGGGCGGCGAGGGTCCCTGGTCAGAGGGCTCCACAGTCTTATCCTCTGATGACATTCTGGAAAAGAAAGAGGTTGGAAAGGTGAAATCATTATGGGTGTTAAATGGCAGGAAAAACCAGAGAGGAAAATAGGTGCCAATTTAACCTTATTTGAATTCACATTCATAACAGACTTTGAAAGAACTGATGTTTAATAAATTGACTTGTCATTGTAAAATTCCAATCTTTAATATTGGAAGAATTAACACAGCCTCCATCTTTGCTCACTAATATTTCCACGTGTCAAAATATTTTAAATCATATATAACTCTTTCTAAGACTCAAATGAAAGTGTCTGAATCCAGGGTGGAGAAAGTTAGTAGCACCTTACATAATAGGTCATATAAGATGATTTCTACTCTCATGGCAATCATTTCTTAATTAATATATTTACAAAGCTACATTTTCTTTCTAATACTGTCAGACAAAGGGTCCTTGGACATAGTTTTGATCATATTCAATAGAACTGGAACCTTGGATACTGTTCATATTCCTGACCTTGCAGAAACACCCTCTGCAGAAAAAGCTAGAAAATGGTCAACAATGAAAAACTGTTCACCACTTAGCATACTAATACGGACAGAGGAGCATCAATTTCCATTTCTTGCCCTTCGCAAGCAATCCGCATCCAGTTGATCCAGGATTTCTATTTTACTGAAACCCACCCACTAAACAGAAAACCCACTGCAAACCACTCAATGGTTAATCAGATGAACGCTATGCCTTAGTTGCATCCTAAAATGTGAAGGGAAATTACAAAGTCGCCCAGGCACGCACTGAAAAACAGGTAAACTAAATAAAATGAATCTTAGGTACAAGCCATATCTGGATAACAGAAATAGGTAAACTGCTAACTCATATTTAAAAGAACAACTTTACAGTAGTTTGTAATTAACCTCAAGCACTCTAATTCACACAAGTACATCCAGACAAGAAATGTCTTAATGTATTGTTACTGAATGTCATAACATTGTACGCACTGCCTGCTACAGACAGGCCACCACATCTCTCACACAGCAAGATCCAGCTAAGATGTATAAATCATGATAGTCCTTTCTTCCTTTAGATAATTAAAACTTAAAGAAACCTTTTAGCTTTCAGCCCATGTTTAAACATTGCATTGCATGCAGTTGTGTTGCTTTATGGTTAGTTTTTGTTGTGTAACACAGCACTGACCAATGATGAGTTTTGAGTCCTAAGGATAAAGAACAAAAACCAAACTCGTTCCTGAAAAATCTGCCTTGCATATGTGTTTTGTTTTTCAGCTATTTATTCTCTAGACAGTGGGAGATTATTATATTCCTTTTCAGATCATATAACAATGGCAAAAGATCATTTCCCTTTTTACTGCTATGACAGTTTCTGTGCTTCTTGGGATGGTTTCTAAGTCTCTGAAATGTTTCTGATTGGACTCCCAAAAAACATATTCCATTGTTGGCATTTTTAATTAAATGATGAAAGATGTTCATCTGATTTGAGACATGGCAACTGCAAAGGCCGCATTGTTTTGTGTGCAATCCATTCAGTAATCCCCAGGCCCTCTATGAGAGCATATGTATGTTATGTTTCAGTGCTCAAATCCTGAGTTTTATTGTCTTTTGACACCTTTTTACGTGTCATGCAAATTGATTTGGAATGTGTTCCTGTCTTTACCTCAATAAAATCAAGTTTCTCTCAACAATGCAGAGGACTTAGGACTTAGACAGTACTGCATGCAAATGATGCACCATAGCAACTTTTAGTTTTGGGGTTAGGTGAGCCCCCATTGTAATATTGGTGGAGTCAATAAGAAAAGATTCTGTAATTAACAAACCCTTCATGACAAAGACCAACCCCTGGTCCTTGATGGTTCCAACTGCGTTATCCTTCATGGTTCCAACTGCGTTATTTAAACTGACCATTTGACCATCTGAGTAATTTTACTTTGCTAATTTCATTTACAGAAAACAGAAAATGGTTTCCAATATCAATACTTATTACTGTGCAATATTAATACTTATTACTGATATCTTGTTCAGACCCACATTAAACAAAACTTGCTCTCAGATGTTTTTGTAATAAACCAACAGTTACAAAATAATACAGGTAATTAGTGCCATCATGTGCTATGGTTCACATGAACATTGTATGCGCTCAGCTATATTTAAACAATGAGAGCGATGTGTATCACTAAGTAAAGAGACATCTCATCTTCTGCTGTTCAGTACAGTGGGACCAACACCATCTTTTGCTGCTGATGAGAAGTAAATCTCGCTTTCTCTTGCATCTATATTGTCCTCCAGCAGCCTTCAGGCCATGGACAGATGGCAGTTCAACAACACCAAACTTCACAAGAAATAGTAATTACAACAGCTACACTGTCAGTACAATCAGACAGACAACATTCATCTGAGCTTTAATCTAAATTCGAGAGACCCCTGAACATTTTCAGAAATACTACACACACAATTTAGTTTAGAAGGGACTATCTTATTGCCAGTTTAAAACCACGTAAGACCTAATTGAAAGTGGTGTTATTAACGACTCCTAGTAGTCACGACCACCGTGGGCACAATTGCTAACGTTAGCTTTTGTTAACTCAAGCTTTGGCACAAAGCAGTTGCGTACAGCTAACGATAGCTAGCCTGTTGTGTTGAACTCAGTCGCCTTTTCTTTGGCGACCAGACAAAAGTAAAACTGACAATGTCTAAATGTGGCAGAAAATACACAAATAAACAATCAACTATCACATAACTCCGCAAGTGGTGGTCGAAGAGTGGTTTGGGGTTTGAGATACGTTCCTCAATAAACTTTGAAGGAGAATCACACAGCAAACAGGTTACCTATGGATGTATTTAGTTGGCCAACTCATCGCACTAGCTTTTGACGCCTACATCATAACACCAAACATTAACGCTTCAACATTTTACTAAATAAAAACTAATATTATGGTCTTGAGGGTGAAGATATATTTCACTTGTAACCGTTACCACAATGTCCGTTTTCAACTGGACGCAAGGTAGTGGGGGGCATTTGTGCCCAACACACACAAAGGCTCGGTCTATTCAACGAAACGGAACTGTTGTGAGGAACTACAATGCAACGCATAAAGTGAAAATGATACGCTGTACAATGACGTAGGCTTAGATTTCTGCCTTTCGTAACAAACTAACGATATTTATGTGTAATCACTTGTCTATTACCTAATGTTAAATGTTAAATAAATGCCAATATTCGTATTTCTGACTATATCGCATCCATGGACCATTCTAATGAACGTTCCGTTCCGTAGAATAGTCTGAGTCACGAAAACCAAGGCGGCGACAAACCCCCCAACATCAGACTGGAGGAGGATAATGTTAGCTCAGGTTTACTTAAAATTTGTGACTACCAAACATGCCTGCATGGAAAATAATTAAACTTCTCATTGATGCTTACCTTCCAGCCCTATGAATAGCGAATTATCCTCTTCATGTCCAAAATACTGGGAGATGAAACGTCGGACTTTTATCACCCAGCTAGCTGGCAAGCTAATTGAGCTAGCTAGCCTCTCTCCAATGAAGCAACACCGCAGTTCTCAGAAATGCATAACGCATATCATTGTATTCCAACGCTGCAATGTTATTCCCAACTTTGCCCATTTGATGGAAGGGCAGATTATGTAAATCCAGCAGAAAACCGCTTCACTTGCCAACGCATTTGAGGGGGATCACTTTCCTTTCTCCAATGACAGCTGTCGTCGCACGAGTTAGGGTTATATAGCTAGTTGGTGTTAGCCACCCAAGTCTACGGCCAACAATTTTACCATTAACGCGTGAACAATTCAAAGCCAAAATCCAAGCGGCTGCAAAAGTCAACACTCCCGTCAATGAAACTTCAGATGCGGATCCTCGGCGAACGTACAGCGACGCACAGAGCAAACGCTGGGTGCCGACCGCTTGGTTGGCAACTGGTTCTATTTTCTTCAGCTGCGACAAGCTGCGGGACCAAGCGGCCAGTTAGGAGACTCTCGCAGCCAGCCTGCCACGCAGTAACAGCCCCCTCCCAAGACATGTAAAAACAAACATTAGCGTGCCAAAAACAACGTCCCGCCTGCTGCAGTAGCTGAACTGTATATCTGTTATGATTTCTTTCGCTGAATTAAGTTGAAGATAACGTTTCGGCGTACTCTGTAACGGTGGCCATATCTAATGATAAGTGGCACCGAAGCACAGCCCCTCTAGGCTCCCCGAAAAGTAGACCCACCTACCCCTGCCGCAACTGTGGCTTACAAATCTTTCCGAATCGACGTGACTCGTCGAGACAGGGATGTTTCGCGAGTCAGGCAAATGTTCAATAACGCCGACATGGAAACGTGTTGAAATCAACGCCGCACAAACCGTTTGACAATTTCTTCAAAATACTCTCTGACCCTGCGGAGGGATATTGGCATTTAGTAAATAAAATAATGGCTTGGGGGAGCTCGAAGAGCTGGAGACTGGATTTGCGCGTGGGTGGAGGTGGATTGGTGTTCCGTTTGGTGCTCCAGTTTATGCAAATCTCCGCCAGCAGCAGCGACGGCAGCAGCCGTACTGACTCCAGCTGTCTCCGGCCTTTTCCACAGCGAGTGCAGGGGGATAAAATAAAGCGGTTCAGTTATGTAGGTGGATGAGACGTCCAGATAACACCCAGTCAGATAGACCACGACTGAACGCACCCCCACAGTCTCCCCCATCACAACCTACCATTTCCTGTTTCTTTCTCCGTCATTCACTCTCGTCCGTCCATTAATGTGGTCCCTGGTTAAAGAAACTAGAGGCTTCCTGTAAACAGACACACGTACTGTACTTGCAGGGGTTAAATCTAGGAAAAGCCCCCAGGGGTCGGCTTCCAGTGGCTGTACATAATATGCTGTAGGCCCAGTCAGTGTTACATATCTACGTGTATTACACGTTGCCTTTATTGCTGCTCTTATCATTACAACTTTACGCTACAACGCAGCCTTTAGTCAATTAACGTGAAAATAAACACAGTCCTATTCCTTTAAATGCTAAACCTGGTAAACCTTGGTACCACTTTCCTAGACCGTGAGCTCCCCTGCTGGCCAACACAACGCATCGTTTTAGTTGATTTCAATTCAGTGACAATTCAAACAAACATAAAAAATAAAAATAAAAAAATAAAAACATAACAACATACAGATGAGAAATTAAAGGCACAATAGAATAAAGTAAAAGCAGAATAGAGGAATGCAGAATCATAACAAATACAGATGGTCCCACAGAAGAATCGACAGATCACTGTTTTTGATGAGTGTAAATCTATTATAGTTAGTTTAACAGCATAGTTGGATACCATGTGTCTGGTTCAACACTGTGAGAGTAACAGTAAAACAAGAGAATAAAGGGGAGAAAACTCAATCTTACCAAAAACTAAAGTATAGCAATGAAAACTAGAAAAAGTGCATTTCCTGAAGGAAATGCGTGTGAATGCTGAAAGCTGTACTGAACATGCATCCAAAGTCTACTGAGTGAGCTCTCATAGCATGGTGTTCAGCTGAACGAGATGGAGAGAGCCAAAGGTCTGCTGAATTAATACAAACATAGTTGTAGTCATATTACCAAAAACTAAAGTATAGCAATGAAAATCAATGACGATAGAGGTGTAGTGCCATAAAATATATTACAAATTACAAGTGATAGGAAACAAACTGGTAGAATGAGAAGAGAAACAGGGCACCATTGGAAACATTGCCACCATTTGTTGGTCACGAGAAGTAGAATGGGTTGATAAACATGAAGTGACTCATGCAATAATCTGGGCAGTCACCGGATCTCAAACAAATAAACACTTATGAGACATTTTGGATGAACGTATTGCAGCATCTATCAACTATCTGCCACTATCATGAAAACAACAAATGAGGGAGTATCGTTCAGAAGACTGGTGTTCTTTCCTCCAATAGAGATCCAGAGACTTGCAGCAGCAGTGTCAATGTGCATAGAAGCTGTTCTGGCACCACACTCTGGCTCAACACACTTACTAAAAATATTTTTTCCCCTAATTTGTCATCAGGCTGTAAATTATAACTGAAAATTTCCAAGCACTAAAATGAGAACTGAGAAAGAGAACCAACAAAAAAAATCATATGTAGAAGAAGATGAGAAGAAGTTTTCAGCTTTAGCAGAAATGGTCTTTAGAAACAATATAAACATACTGTATTTCAATATTAGTTGAGAGGTTGTGATTTCAATTTGTCATACATTTGTTTATTTGTATTGCGTCATCCGTCTAAGTCATCCAGTCAAATGGATGAATAAGGACACCATTGTGTGTAACTATGCACTGTAGCAACAAAACTCTGAATTCACGGTCAGTAGTGTTGGCTGTCAATGAAGTGAACGACACAGTGCATCAAGGCGTCACTTTCTAAATTATGACCTTTATGCTGGTGTTTGTTTACACCACTAACCACCATTGGCCTAATTACTTCGAAACACACCATGCTGTAACACACCATGCTATCGATGTGATTTATCATTGTTTATCTTTTGGACCCGTTTTCTACATGTGCAAAGCTGACATAGAAACAGCCAACCGTTAAACTGTTCTTTTTTATGACAGTAAAAATGCATTATATGTATTTTATTTCCACTTTCTATAAACTAATGTCCTTTCTTTAAAAGGCACTGGCGTTTACCAAAACAAGAAATGTATTAACTAGACTGTAAAATTGAATAGCATATAATTAAATGTACACACATCAAAGACTTCAGCTAAGCTTTATTTCTGAAATAACATCAAATGTGTTAATTTGTTCAGGAGTAAAAATGCATTTTGGTAAATTACAGACAGAGGGCAGCATGACTCTATTTCATACCACACTGGGGGCGACGATTAGTTCAAGCTGCCAATTTCAGATCCACAAAAAAAAGCAGTCTGGCTCATTTTTCTCCCTCTGTCCAATACCTCTTTCCCCTGCCTTTTCTGCCAATGTTAATCTAATTTTCCAAGTGACAAACAGCATTAGTGCCAGGTTTTGTTTTCCCCCCCCCACATTAGGAAGGACTTCTCTCTCCACCAGTCAAATATTCCTAAACCTCAGATTCAGTTTGTCAGTTGGCAACAATAAACCATATGTAAGTTTACAATGTATATGAGTACTCTCACAAAAACTCATGCCATGCATTTGCTGAAGGATGTGATAATAAAAAATAACCACTCTCAACACATTTTACCCACGTACCCTCCCAAGGCCCAAGACTGATCCCCACCACCTCTTCATGCTTATCTAAATCTACACGTAAATTTATAATGTAGGTTTGTGTAATTATTAGCTGACAAAGTGTTTTAATACAGTGAGTTATTTCAGCAAAATAAAACATAATTACATGCTGAATGGATAAATGCTCAAGGAGCTCTTTTCTGGTTGTCGAGCTTAATTGATGCCCTTTGGCAATCAGCATTAAGAACTAATTTTCAAGAGGCACTAAGGCACTGTTACTAGGAGACAAAACAAGCTAATGACCTACACATTACCAGCCATGCAAGTCATCATGTGGGCGTAGAGTCTTGAAATGCAGTGCATCTGCTATTGGGTTATTACAAAAGAACCAACTTTTGATTATGCTGGTGGTCCTTTACCTCATGGGGGTGGAATCTATGATGTATGTACGCAAAAACGGATCATTAGAAGCAAGGTAGAGTAACATCAGAGGTACGCTTTAACATCTGCCTTACCCTCCAGTTCCCTGTATATACAAATATATCGGGATGGATGTTAGATAAAGGAACTGCATTATCACAGGGCAGGTGAGCAGGTGGATCATATTAATATAATAGAAGAGGCAAGAAACATGAAACCAGATGCTGGCTGGGCTCTTTGTCTGCAGAAGAACAGGTATTGTAGAATCCAACTCATATGAACTCCCTGCACAGTCAGATTATTCATTTCATGCAGAACACAACTTCAGTATGTTGTCAACAACTACAAAAAAAAAAAAAAAATAGGTTCACTGTGAGTGCTTAAAACCACAGAGAGTACAAAAACTTCAAAAAGGCTGCTGGATGGGGATTCTGTTATAATCTTTAAATTTAAAAGATATAAAATTTTTAAATATTACAGAGACAAATTAGCATCATAATTCCCTCCGCCCACTGGGAGTTTAAACTGAGTGTGAAATGGCCTCTACTTACCTTTAAATAGAGAGGGGTTTTTTAGTCGCAGTCTAATTAAAAATGTGAATTTTTACAAAACATTGTTAGGATTAACTTATTGCAGTACGTTTAAAGGGTAAAATTGGATGAGGTGGTGACTGTAGAAGAAAAGAAGGAAAGTGTGTCTCTTCTTCCAACCATATGTCGGAAATCAAGTTTTTGGCTTTGTCAAACTGTGAGGTTGAAGGTTGAAGTGTCACGGAATCAAAAAGGGATTTTTACTCAGTCTTAGTGAAATAAACGCATCCAGCATGCTTCAGCATTTGGAACAGATATATATGGGATTAATTTTCATATATTATATAGATATATATATCTATCTATATATCTATATATATATATATAAAAAAAAAATTAAATTGAGACAGGGGGGATTTGCAATTCTTCTGACTTTTAATGTGTAAAGGCTTCTTACCGCGGTCCCTACTTGATGAACAATTCTATTGCCCATGGCAGGAGGAGCTAATTAGAATCTATTTATAATCATAGGGGAATATATTCAATGAGCTAAGAGAGAGAGAGAGGATAGAGAAAGAGAAAATGGGGCTAAAGGGTAGTCGGTGTCATAAAATCAGTCTGCATGTTGTGATATCTGAAACCGTGAAGTTCACATCCACGGAGCCAGACAAAACCAAATTAACAGGTCCATAAAGATAAGTAAGAGTTTCTTTCTTTGCTTTTGGAGCACTGGAGCAGCAGATGACAGGGAATTCTTAGGTGAGGCATAAATGCAGCAACACAGAGAAGTTACTGGATGGCTACAAAGTACCAAGTTTCAGAAACTTCTCACAGCAGCTTTCACTGGTCAAGTTTCATGTGATGCTGTCATGAGGGATGGTACAGATAGTTCTGACGAGGAACAGAAGAAGTGAAAGTAAAATGTGTTGGCCCCTATTATCAAACTATCCCAACTCACATTCAAGGAAGTTTGCAGTCCTGTTCTGTGCATCTCTTCAACAAACCCTCATTTCCAATTGGCCGTTTCATCAGCCAAGGTCGGCCTGTGCTTCACTACTTTGTGCAAAATATATTAGCATTCTGTCATCTCGCTGCAGTCGGCCACTTACGTTATTGCAATGATACGACCCAGTGCAGGTGCATAGTGGCGAGTACACTGTGGCCCACCCATCATCCACTTACATGGAAGCATTAACAGCCTGACTGGACTGAATTGCTGAAAACACCCAGTCACGTGTACATGTACACAGACATGGCCAGATACAGAAATGATCGACTGGGTTATAGTCACACTGACATTAATGAAAAGGCCACTGTTTCTGCAACCCTCTGGAGTAACATAGGTTTGTATCATCAATGTATCAAGTTCTGCTAAACCAAAACAAACCATCATGCAGAAAAGTCAACAAAATGAACATCATGCAGGTTCTTTTAGAAGTAGCATGAAACAAAAAAAATAGTACAGACTTAGTCTCTGACTTACTCCAGCTATCTTTTATTGATGTGTGATGAGAGCATCTTACCATCTTACAAAATGTGACTTTTTGTCTATTAAGTCCTTCCCCATTCGTATCATTTTCAGTTTATTATCTTTTCCTTTCATCGCTTACTTGAAACGTCCTTCTGTTCCAACGAGAACTGACTCACCGCATGTCCACTTTCCTTTCTGGACAAGAACCAGGGAGCTGGTCGTCAGTGGGCCCCAAGAGGCCTTATTAAAGCTAAGGTTAAACCCCACTCTATACTTCATAGTAGTACTATCGCCATGAGTTATCTAACATCTTGGATTCTCTGCTGGAATTGAACTTATCAGAGGCACAGAGAGCACTGTACTTGATAGTACAGTAATCCGGGTGATGTTACACTGAGCCAAGGAGATATGCTTCATAGTCTCTGAATATGCTGAGGAATGGAGGAAAGTAGGCGTCTCTGGCTTGGTTCAAAAAAGAATTTCCTCAAATATCCATTAGAATATATTGTTTTCAGAATAACGTAGTATATGATTTTCTTGCAATCCCACGTACAACATCAAAATTGTTACCTTTGTTTGGGGTAGCTGCAAAATAAATTTTCTATGTATAATCCTTTGTGGGTCTCTCGTGTTAGTATGAACATGGTCGAATGCCCCTGTAAAGCTGCCTCTTTGCCACATAAATCAGTTGTCTGACCAAAATAATACCTTATGGGATTTCCCAAGCCTGCCACGGGATAGTGATTAATTTATGGGGCTCAAGTTCCCATGTAAAACCTGGGAGAAAGGGTAGTGGGCTGTGAGACACCAGAACTAATGATCTGTCCTCAAGCCACATCGGGAGTGAACTGAATGTGACATGGGATATTGAGGTGGGTTTTGCTTTGAGATGCCACTTTGTCATCAGAGGAATGTAGTGTTTACAGTGTCTGTCTCCCATCAGAATGAATCCAAATGCATTGAACATTCCCTTCACACATGCTTGACAAACCTTTTGGAACAATGCTATCACATTTCAGTGCAGATCACACTTGTACCAGTATCAGTATCCCCCCCCCCCCCCCCGTGCTGCAATATGAATCCTGGTAATAGACTTGTCTTGAAGGCAGAACTCTATGGCAGTTTGTTGCAATCGTGACAGCAAATACTTGACATGAGACACATGCTCATATTTAATATTATTATGCTGTCTTCTTTATTAAGCTGTTTGTTTACATAGCAATGAGCCATGATGAAGTTAGTTGTTTGGAAGTAATTTACCGACATTCATATTTCCCCTTACCTAAACATGGAACAGCATCATAAATAGTGGAAAGGTTAATAACTGTTAAAACAGCGATTGGTATGGAAATACTGAGGCATTTAACATAAGATGTTAATATGATCATATAATATATGCATTATAATATAACATGGTCATCATAAAAAAAGTTGAAATTTGGTTCAAGTATCCTAAAAGTGGATCCAACACCCAGCCATCTGCTTATGGAGTCTATACCAGGACACACTGGGTAAAAGATGGGGATGCACCCCATAGCTGGGCAGGTTGCCAGTCTACCAGCGAGCTAACACAGACCCCAGTAGAGCCAATTAAATGCTGTGTATTTCAGTGGTTCTCCAAATCTTCACTGAGAGCTTTACCCACAATTTTAAATATTCCTTTTCCATTTTAATCATCTGCAATTGACCACATGGCTTTGGTTTCATAACGTTATTTGATTAAGCGGTTTCCTTGGATTATGGATTTTAATAAACTTTGACTGAATGTTCCAATTAATAATAATAATAAATCTACTCCAAAGGCAATAGGGCTGGATTTAAGAAAAAAAAATCTGATGAGCACCATGAAATAAGCCCAGCAACTAATTAATATTAAATATTTTTTACTGTCATCCACCGTGCCCACACATGACATGACACCAGGGGCAGCAGGCTCTTTCGTTGGACCTTGATGCTGAAACACTGCCGCTGGACAAAAATGAACCATCAGATCATCCGTGGGTTTGAACAGAACCCCAGCCCATGTCTGCAGTGTTTAGCACCACACAAAATCCAGCCAGAGTAATTAAATCCAAATTCGGCCATCTGTTTGACTCATTTCTGCACTGACTGACCATCCCACCAGCATCTGAATTTACTGGTTAGTTTTATCATGCTACAGTTGCAGGATGCAGGCTGTTAGCTGAGGCTGGCATGTGTCCCAGAGAAAACAACCAATGAGAAATGAGCTCTAAGCCTCTTCAGCCTCCTGAGCTCCAGAGAGGGGATGTAAAACTACACTGAGATTGTGCTGGCATTTAAAAAGATTTTTAAATGATTATTATACATATATAAAAACACTAGAAAGGTATAATATATGGGACCTCTTTCTGGCCAGCGGCATCACCTGATCCTGTTCGACTGTGGGTCAGAGCACACTAATTAGCCTAACCATTCACTCATGTGGGTCATGAGTGTTAGATTACGTTTTCATTGATCTCCATCATTATAACTTTACAGTCCTATTTCTAGATTTGTTATTTCCAATGACGAACTAAGCCACCTATTAAAATAGACCGGTTTCAGAACCAGCAGCTCTGTTCTGAAAAGAGTAATGAGTCCATATGTCAGTAATTACTCAGAGGAAATTAAGTTTGCAGGTAATATTTTGAGGTTTCTCGAACGGTGATCCTTCCTGTTACTTAAGTCTATCAGGAAAAAAAAACATTAATTTCATGCATGGTCAAATATCATTTAACAAGATGGGTGAATTTCTAGCCAAGTATTAGGCAACAGGGTGCAGCTGCTGAGGTCTGCAGCCCAACTTTTAAATCCCTATGAAAAAGAGCAGGCTTTACTATTCTCCACAGATGCAAATCATAAATCAGCACCTGTCGGTTATTTAATATTATATCCATATTCATCTGTGAAGGCACTTGAAACTATCAAAAAGACCAATTAGTACAATACATATGCTGTCTAAATGCAGCCACTAGAGTTATTTGCACAACCATCCCAAAATATTTGTCAGACCACTATATTACAAACATTCATGTCTTCATGTGTGTTAGAACATCCTCTTTGACAGCCTTAGAGAAGAAGCAGTGAACATCCAAGAAATGGATGAAAACTATCCCAAAGCTCGGGTGAATGTGATGCTGCTGAATTAGTCATGTGTCCAAGGCCATTAGGGAATTGCCAGATTTTACTTTGCCTGCTACCGAGGTATCACTTCAAAGTTTGATGAGGCAGGCGATGAGACTGCAATCGTCACAAACCTGAGAACGTTTTTTTTCTTTTCAGGTCTTTTGAACAAAGGGTTTGCCCCCTGTGTTGTACCATGCACGCAGCTCGAATACACAGACAGAAGGAGACAGACAGTGGAAGAGGAAGGGCTTCACAGTAAAGTAAGCCATGCAATCTGGCAGACTGCATCTCTTCCAAAATGTTAAATATAATCTCTTACATCAAACAGTAAAGGTCTTTTCTAATCCTCCGACAAACAAAGTGCTTATTAGACCAAAAATAGTGCAAGTACAGTATAGGAAGTGAGGTATATGCGATACCCAAATTGAAATTTCATCAACCAACCATGAGTTTATATTTGAACAGCAGAACAGTGGTTTACTAACATTATAACAAGTATCTGCTGAATACTTAAACTACATCTGTGTGCATGAGTACATGATCTCATAATTACAAGAAACAAAACAAACAAACAACAAATTAGAGATATGTGTGCCAAAAATAAAAGCATAAAATTGTGTACCAGAAATGTTTAACTTATTTTATTTCCTTTCCGACTTATACCGCCATCCCTCTTCGTCCGGAGGTTGGATAGTGATGGCTGTAATGGCTGTTTTGTTACAGGAATAACATGAATAGCTGCAGACCTGCTGTGGCGTCCGTGGCATGTTGAACGTAGCTCAGTGAGCTACTTTGTTTTTGTGAAATAATTACACATGCGGGACAGGTTTGCTCAAAGAATCATAAATCACATACACAAATCACCGCCGTCGCAAAACCCGAAGATCTGGCTGCACGTGGGGCGGGGCTGGATATGCCGAGGTACAGTGCATTAAAAAAATTCACAGCATCTCCCTCCATTCATAGTGATAAATGGTGCCCCCTCTTTTTGTCAAAACAACAAAGCACGCCGCAACAAAAGGCTCTGATGATGAGTAATCGTTCTGGAACCGGAATATGACCTTTTTGTGTGCAGAATATTTCTGTCATTGTGAGATATTTGGCTCACTTTTCCCCTTCATAATCGCGCTTCGTGAAGCACACACAGATTCGTAATGTGCTGCCAGGGTGATGCATGAAGGTGTGTTCCCGCAGAATCGTGTGATGGAGCAACAGCATCCGAGCGTTGTTTTCCTTTCTGTGTGGACCTGATTGCAGTGGTGCTAACATCTTGACCTCCTGACGGCTGTAACTGAGAGCATTTTAAGGCCGCTACCTCTATGCGGACGCAGCATGTACCCGACACGACAGCCTCTTACTCAGAGTGTGTACCACATAATGTTGTTTGCTCTCCTCTGCGGTACAAAACACAGCCTCGCGATCCCACACAAATGTCTCCAAAGCACATCTCTTGCAGGCTTACTTTGTGTACTGTCTGTCTGCTCTCGCCCTCACGTTGACAAATTCCATAATAAAATATGACAGTTTGCACATAGGCCGTGGTGCTTATTGAATTGTTGGCTCATTTTGAAGATTAATCTGGGAACAACATATTCCTTGTGGCACCGTGAAAGAGCATTGCCTCTAATGGCATGATTTATCCCTCTAATACAACCACCACACTGACTCCGGGTCTGGAATTCCTCAAACGGATGAAAGATTGTCACAATACACGGTATTTGATGAGCGTTTACCACACAGGGCATCCACGAAAGCTCGAGCATAATCTCATAAACAAATCTGACTGTGCCTTTCAACAAATGGCCATACTGCCTGTTGCTGAGCGGTGTTATTATCCCCTAGTGGCTGCTGCAGAATGTTTCTTGCACAGGTGACAAGTGCATATTTTAATACAGACAGTCACACTTATTATAATGGCTTATCTTCTCGTCTAGTCTGCAACCACCAGCGCTAGAGAAGATGTTTGCACCAGAGAAAGGTGAAGATGCTCATTCTAAATAACATTTGTAAACAGGATGGACGAGGGCCTGCACCCTCTGTATGGTCTGTTATGCATTATTTACATATTAATTCTGGAAATTTCTGTGGTAATTACAACATGGAGGTCACCGGAGTGGTAAACGAGCTGCACGGCTGAAAGACAATACGACAGGAAGTCTACATGTCCCTCTTGACCACAACCTGAGATACAGACCTGGCCCTGAAAGCTGATGCAGGTCATAGGTCTTTGTAATGCTGTCCATGTGCGTGTCTATGTGCGCGTGTGTACCTATTTGTCTGTTTTCTGTTGTTTCCAGTCCTTTTGCTGAGCGAGGTTAATTATTTTGGAGACACAGATTCATGTATTCAACAGTTCCAGTGAAAATCAATAGTGGATTTATCCCACCCATGAGTGCTGATATGTACTTCAACAGACAAGAGAAACAGATACACAAGCACTGTAAACGGCTGTTGTGTTTACTGTAGGAACAAATAGGCATGTTGTCTGTCCCCACGCGAGGTGGGCGAAGACCAGCCTCTTCCCTGCCAGTTATTGGTTCATGTTTATAAGAGTGATGAGTGTTCTGGGTTTAGATAGAAACATCAGGCAACACTCATCAGCAGCAGAGGCCACCTCTGGTGGGAGGGGGTCTCCTACGTCTACCTCTTCCCAACGTAATATGATGGCAACATAATATCGTGTTGTATAATTTTTATGGGCACTCGAGTTCGAATTAACTGGAGATTTTTGCTTTGTGCGTTCATTTTTTGGGGGTGTATGTTTCCTGCGTTACACTCAGTGCAACACAATCTACCCGTGTGCCACGGCGAGGAGCTCAGATGACATGATCACAATTGATTTTTTTTTTGTTATTTACATATTTCGGAAGTATAAACAGAGATTTCCGCCAAAGATATCCGGGTCTGATGCCTCCTCATCATAACACAACAACCGACACACACACAATGCAAGACACACAAAGCTACTTATCTGTTATTTCTCTGTTTTGCAAGAAATGTCGACTTCACACAGCTCTTACTTAAGTCGCTCCATTAGTGGGACTACTTTGTTTATTCTCTCTTTCAGCTCCTCTGCTTCATAGTTACGAGTAGGCTTTTGCTTTCCACTAACTCAGGTGCTACAAATGGATTTTACAGGCATCAGATGACGTTCCTGCAGGCAACTGTGTTAAGTAACTTCCAGACACAGCTGAGGGGTGTAAATGGATGTCGAGGTTGGGGGTAATGCTGCTGCTGTCTGTGTTCACTCCTGTGTCGGTCCAACTCATGTCAGTCCCTCAGCAGCCCACACATCATTAAGTCAAGAAGAATTTTTTACACTGCTTCCTCTGGTTGTTTGGTCATTATCACTATATGGCCTGGCTGCCCGCGATAATCCTCAAATCTCACACTTACACCAACCCCGAGCTCCTGAGGTCCATTAAATCAGTGGTGCTCAGAGGAGAGCGTGGTCATGTGGTCAGCTTGTTGGTATTCTAATGAAGAGTGGGAGACAGCCAACTGGGAGAAAAATTAATTTCCAGCAAGAGGTCCGTGATTTGCCCTGTGTTGCGATCACGGCTTGAGAGATGATGAAAGAATAATTGAGTGACACTTGAACACACTGTCCATTTTGAGACGAACTCACTGCAGCAGTGGACATTTCTCTTTGTACTGCCAGAACTAAAAGAACAAGGGAACCTTGGATTTTTCTTCTTTGTCACTTTTTTTTCCTTAAATTGTGTTTAACATTTTTGACAATTCCAAACAGACATAAAATGCATTTACCTCCTGGCCAACCTACAGCATATACAGTGCTATACCATAAGAGGTATATTTAGTTTCATTGCATTAAAGTGCTTGTTGATCATGTGCACTGAAACAAGATCTGAAGATGCAGCAAAGGTTTTGCAGTGCTCTCATATACCATCTGACAGGAAATCTCTTGCTGATAACAGGATCTTGGGAACAGTGATACTTTGTAATAGTCAGCTGGTTCCTCGCTGAAAAAGATGTAATTCAGTACAGATAATCATTCAGCTGACATGATGGCGCATGGAGTAGGAGGGTGGGGGGGCACACTAATTAGAAATGACGTCTTCATAGGGGATACGACGATTATTACCGTCATTATCACCACAGTTCTGCTCTAATTTGTCTGGAAACAAACCCATAAATTAACCTATAAAATGGAGGGCTGGAGTTCCCAGTTTAGTCCATGTTCATCTGAGTGAGTGAGTAATTTTCAATTAATGAAAAGGTTGATGATCCAACCTTAGATTATAAGATTCTAAGTTTGACAAACATTTGATGATCATCTAAGATTTTTTTTTAACCACAATTAGTTATTAAAGTGACTCTACACTTTGGTGAATGTAAACACATTACAACACATTACAGATAGAGACAATGAGATGATTCCTATGCAGAATCCCCCCCCTCTATTTCATTTGGTGTATCTCCACTCGGTTTTGGGTGTAACTCAGCTTCTACTCTACAACCACTCCACTTGAACATTTCCACCACAGTATAACAACTGTAATTGGTCTCCCGTGGCTTTAGCGCCCCTTGCCTATTCTTCCATTAACACCACCACAGTGCTGGCTGGCTGCTGTCCATGGTGGGAATCTGTAAATGATGTCTTTGTGATGAAGGATGCCTCCAAGCCGCTGAGCCCTCTGTCACACACACTTGCTTTTTCCCATCTCATGCATGATGGTTTTCTGGAATACACAAAATCGTGTTCTAATACCATCATGACTTTTTTATTTGTGGTATGGCTCCCTATCTTTAAATAAAGGGCAAATGTTGTGTAATAGTAATTACTTTAGATGACATTTGAATTTAAATTCATAGGAAATTTTGACTTGTTTTGTTTTCATTAACAGAGGAGACTCAAGTACATTTTGTGTTGCGTTGTTGTTGCTTTTGTCAATACCGGCCAATTGGGAATTGTCATACCTAAATTCTGCCTTTGGTCATTTCTACCTAACATTTCTACCATTCAATTATTTATGGTCCAACACCAGTGCAATGCGGCAAATAAATACAGTAAGAAAGAAAACAAAATGAAATAAAAAATAACTGCAGGAGAGAAAGTTGAGGTTACAGCACAGACCGTTTCTCTCCTACACCTCTTCGCTTCTCCACGGAGAGCAGTATCAAGGTTGTCTTTTCTGGCCACGCTGTAATCTGTCATCTCACAAGTCTGCATGGGAAAACATGACTGTGAAAAACTAGTCTTTCCTATGCTGCATCTCCACAATTATCCTTATCCTAATATCAATCAGATGTTTTCTTGTTAACAGAAAAAAAGTCTATACTTGTTTCTTGCTAATTAGCTGCAGTTTAAGTCGGAGAATAAATTCCCCTGTACCGGATCATTAGTATTTGCAGGGTGCTCCACCTCTTAGCTCCCTGTGGTTTTACTAAATTCACACTTTACTCGCTGTAATGAACCCTTGTGCACCCCCTTCCTCATTAGGCCTGTGGAAAAATATGAAGCATCGAAGGGGCACAGGGTGACATATTTTCACTTTTGATCACCACACACAGTAAAAGCCTCTAATCACTGACTCGCTGTGCACGTTTGTGTCCTGAAACTGCAGAGCGGTGCAAAATATGTACAGGCTGGGTCCTGTTGTTAATGATCTTTCTCTCATGTGAACGTCTTCATGTTTCCCTGTGTTCAGTTCCCAGATAATTATGTGTGTCACTCTATCTGTCTGAGGTCCCTGAGCTATGGATGCTTACGTGCGTTATGTGACTATTAACTGTGGATTTCCAACTTGTGCCTGCTTCTTTTGATTTGTTGGCATGTTTGGACTGTTCAGCCTGGTTATTGATTTGCTGCCTCAAACCTCTATAAGTCTTTTCCCTTGTTGCTTTGTGAAACTATTAAAAAATGAATAATTTTGTCCTTCTCGTCCATCCCAGGTGTCCATTTGCATCAGCTGTTACATTGTGCATAACAATTACATTGTACGTGTGTTGTGCACTTGCCTGTATGGGCACACATCTTGATATTGCACAGCGTGTTGAGTGCTCTGCAGTTGAATTCAGACTAATGCCCTCAAATGTGTACTTTTTCCACTTGTGGCCATCTGCCTGAAAGACCTTGTGCTTAACCTTGATGTGTGCAATGGGGGACCAAACCTTTCCAGATCAACAGCAGCCATGGATGCCAGTGTGTCTGAAGCTGTACTGGCCCTTGTGTCACATAAAAACCCACTCTTTGGTCAGAACCCATCCCCGGGATGTTCTGGCAGACCAGAATGGACATAAGCACTTCAAAAAAGGCACAGATGACATGGCCAGTGGAGAGTCTTATTCAGGGTGCACAGTTAAATGTGGGCACTTTGAGGTTTGCAGTGGCGCTCCACGCTGAGGAGCTGAGGAGCACGTGCAAGTTACTGATAAAGCAGCTGCTTCTATTTCCTCCTTTCTACCTTTTCTGTGGAGCTGCGAACCAAAGTGGATCATTTGGAGCAACACATCGACACACGACTGCGAAATACAACTTTTGTGGAAACTTTGTGTCCACTCCTGCCCCACTACTGCTGCTGGATCTATACCACATATGATGGTCTGCAGTTGGACAAGAGCCTCCGACAGCGGTAGTACAGGTGGGTGACGTCAAATCCCGCTCGTGCTGCTGGAACAGCTGGAACGAAGTCGTCAGTCAGCGAGTGACTTTGGGACGAAACGCAGGAAATAGTGATGCGTTGGTCACTGTGAACGAATCTTTGATATATGACTCGAGAGTTACAAGTCATCTCGGTGAATGATTCGTTCCTGTTCATTCAGTATGTCCCCACGCCATACGGCGGCTGCCTGAGCGCAGCCGTTCACGACTCGAAACCGCGAGTCTTTCAGTTGCGTTCATTTGTCACGTGACAGGTGTAGTGATCTTGACAACGCCCACATGAGGGCTACGGCGCCGCAATACTCAAATTGAACTAAACCACTCAAATAGATTCATTCATTTTACCATCCGAGACTCTGTGATTCGAATCGGTAAAATGACTCGGATTTCCCAACACTAATACGAAATAGATTTTGTCGTGATTACTGGTGCCGCGCGCGCGTGAGAGAGATAGAAAGAAGGAGAGAGAGAGAGAGAGAGAGAGAGGAGAGAGACAGAAAGAGAGAGAGGTCGGAGTTGGCTCAGGTGAATGTTTTTCTTTTTGCAGACTCTTGCTCAGTGGGACCATGAACTCATCGGCGGGTGTAGGGAACTACCGCAGGGGGTCCACCAAGGGAGAGAAGGTAATCAATACGTCCAAATCTATCTTTACCACCATCACTTGTTTACCTTCTGTTTTGACGCCTTTCTGTCCATAACATTGCACAGAGTCGCTGCTGCGGGAGTCAGCGGCATCTGACAAAGAAACGACCACCGCCACGCTACGTGGTGTGTGGTCGTTGTCGCTGTTTCCGTCTCGCGTGTCCTTTTTCCCCCCTTGAAATTAACTTTGTGTGTTCAGATTCTGCGCGTTTCCTTGAGTCAGAGTGTCCACGTCTCATTACAAAAGTCTCATTAAAGTATCAGGACTGACACTGTTTACAGCCTATATGAATGAGCATACTATATCTATATCTATATCTATATCTATATCTATATCTATATCTATATCTATATATATCTAGATAGATAGATAGATAGATAGATAGATAGATAGATAGATATCTAGATAGATAGATAGATAGATAGATAGATAGATAGATAGATAGATAGATAGATAGATAGATAGATCTATATATAAGTATGAAGGTCTGACTTGCTCTGTAGCCTTCAGCAGTCAGTCTGTGTGCTATAGCTTTGTTAAGCTTGCTCCTTTTCAGTGTTCTCATAAAGAAAACATCACTCACCAACACACGGAGGGGGCAAAAACATCCCTTTATGTTGTCTGCTCAGTCATATCCCAGCAGTGGCATTCCCATAATGACATTTGGGGGAAAAAACCACTCAGTCACACAAAGGATCCAGAGTTAACTTGAATTACACAGTGGGGATGTATCGATTGTGTTTTCAAGGGACAGAAATACATGAGGCCATGAATCAGATTCTCTGCGTGTGTTAATCTGAAGAGGAGCTGAAAGATTTGAGCTGTGATAAGTCTGGCAGCCTCTGGGGGGCTGCCAGACTTATGTGTTTTAGAAATATATGTGTTTTAGACATTTCTTTAAAAAAAAAAAACTGAATTAAACTTTCACAGTCACACACTGAGTGGAAATGAAAGTTTGAGACTGAGTTCCTGTGACTCTCTCTCATGTCAGAAAAGATTTTATTGAGTATTGACGTAATCACATATCTGCAAGCTGTGATACAATACTGTGTCATTTTGGCTTTTTGTCTCATGTGTTTAGATTTAATTAATGTTTAGACAGATTTTATTTGACAGACCCTGTGTTCAGATCAACCTATGCAGGCGTTAGTTTGCCCTCTGCTGGAGACACAGAGTCACACACACTCTCTCCCAATCAGCCAGGCTTCAGCAACTTGTCAGCATCCTCGCAGATTTCTTTCATTTTGCTTTAGGCTGTACAAGCCTCTGTTCATTTATATTAAAATCATCTGTTCACCACCTCTGCACGCAACCTTTATGATGACACCACACACTGTGCGGCTGAATGTTAAATTAAAGTCTACCATAATCTTTGTTTAATTTTAAAAGTCTGGTTGTGGATTTTTTTTTTTGCCATACTCTTTGTCATTTTATATTAATACATATCACATAAATCATGCGTTTTCTGCTATTAATGTTGAAAATGTGTGTTGGTGATTTACATTGGCAAGATGATAACGTGGTAAATAATGGCCTGTTTTGTGTTACGTGCAGTGTGCACTGAAGTGCACGTGATCCACATTCAAACCACAGCTGACTGTCACCGTGCTGGGTGTGGAAATTACTACTGTTGATGACCACAGAGCATTAAGCTTTTTGCAGTGTTTGTAGTGCCAGTTTGTAAAAGCTGCCACTGCGACTGCTGCTGTGCTGAAGTGGTTTTTGAGGTTTGCTGTGGCGATGACGTTTGCCCATGGCTGCTCTCATAATGAAACCTCTCCCACCGGGATGCACAAATCCACATATCCAAAGAATGTCTGTCACATGAAGTTTCGTTTTGACAGATTCCTGTTGATTGTAGTTGTTAGGACAGTATCCTGTATATGGCTGAAGAGCCAGAGACCAATTTGAGACCAGTACCTTCCCGCCAAAGTCCAGTTATTTGCATTCCCTGAAAGGCTGGGAGTCAGTCAGGCATTTGACAGTGTTCCCTGTCTACCAGATAACATCTCAGATGCAGTACAGATTCACATGTTTGAAAAATGTGCACGGCCATGTTGCTTGTCATTATTTGGGTGTATTTTGTGCGTTGGCAGGGAACTGGAACCCAACTTTAATCTGTTTGATCGGGTTAGTTTTGAGTCAATCACGATCGGAGCTGTCTGCAAGCGCGCGTCAAAGATTTGCTGGTACTTGGAGCTGAGTGTTCAGGTTCCCAGGAGTGAAATCACACAGTCACTGGGATGATTTGTATGCAGCAGGAATATGCACAGATGAAACGCCTTTCAAAAGTTTTCTGCATTCATCCAGTGAGCTCTCTGCATTTCGCCACTGAACCACTGCACTTTCAATTGGCTGCCTGCTTGTTTTGTTTGTACAGCCACCCACATCCACTATTAGCTGCTACAAAATGACTCTCAATTCCTTGATCTCCACGCACACGCTCGCTCCACGCGCACATTTTTACTATCTGCTTATTTTATCCGATGACCACACTGAGAGCGATAATGCAGCAGCGAACAATGGCATATTGTTCAGCGAAATGAAATTCAGAGACAGAAAAACAACCGGGGACGCCGGGCAGCTCGGGACAACACCATTCAGCAGCAGTCATTTGTCACCTCTAACTGCCGTGCTGTGGCTCGGCTCTCCGGGGAAGGTTTGTCGCAGATGAGAACCACATTTATGAAAGCGGCACAGGTTCTGGGGCTCCTGGCCACCATTGAGCGCCTATAGCTCTTCATCTCGGACCCAATCATGCTGGTGCATTGCTCTCCAGGGTGCAGGGTTCATCTGTACCTGTCACCTGGAACAGATGACCTGATAGAGCTCTGTCTGTTGTACTGCAGCTTGCATGCCGCCGATAAAGACACTTTATTGTCCGATATGCGCGTATCACTGGACTCTTTCCTATTCTGACAAACAGCATTGGATTTCCTATTTATATCTTTGCACCACTGTCCTTCCCGAGCTCAAAGAAGAGCTCGGTCTGAGAGGCATACCAAGTACATTGGTGTGCATCCGTGGGATCCACAGGGAGGAGTGTTAGTGTGGAGGATGCTGGGAGCCAGGGATAGGTAGTGTGGTCTGGCTGAAGGTCAAGTTCAGAGCCGGGCTAAAGACATAAAGGTTTGGCGGCATCATGGGACACGAAGGTGTGAATCTAAATGATGTGCTTCCGCAGGAGAGGATGCGGACTCGTCACGTGCACGTTGTCCCACACGTCCTGTAAATGTGTTTACTTGGGTTCATATCTCAGTTTTATGAGGCTTTAATTTGGTTTATTTCTGTAGCAGTGTAACAGGAACACACACTATTACGGATGACTTGCTCCTTGCATTCTGACAGACTTATTTGGAATTTACGACCCACACTTATCGATTAGTTTATGATTGATCAATTTAATTCAGCGGCTGGAGACGCCAGCGAGGCAGAGACAAAAACCAAACCTGAAGTAATGCTTTCATTATTCCTGCTGTATTGAATAATAAATCCAGTTCTCTATCAATGTCTATTGATATCAACAGCCATATGTGCTTTAGGCATTTACCTCAGAATCCTGTTATGTCCAATAAAGGCTGTGTCTCCTTCAATATGACCCTGGTGTCTATTATAGACTTTATCACAGGTTCTGTTTTGACATTAGCTCTTAAAATGCTTTAATGGCACCTCATATTCCACCAAATCAGCAGGTGGCAGGTGACAAATGGAGGCAATTAGCAGTGGAATGTAAAAGATGCCAAATGGAAAAGTAAATAAGTAAAGAAATTCAAGCTGCGCTTTGCTTATCTTCTGTCAGTATGATAAAACACCGCATCACCTCGGTGCTCTGCAGCAATAACAGCTCTGACCTTTTACACTAATTGCAATTACAGTGACTTACTGTGAGCCGCGATGTCCGTAATCATAGGAGTGTATGTCAAGGCTGTAAATGTGACAAAAATGAATGTGGGAGATGACCAATCGGGGACCTGTTTAACAGTCCCCAGGGAAATGTCATGGCACAAAATCAGCTTGTTAACAGCAGTGGCCATAACTACAAACCTGCGTTAGCTCCAAAGACTTTATTATGGGCAATTATTCTGTCAGAATAAACCTTATCTCCCGCGGTGCGCATGCAAATATGAACTTTATTTCATCTTTATCCTCGCTGCAGCGTTTGGTTTAACATATTCGCCTGCTTCAACACAAAACCCCCCTGCAGCTCCTCTTTTTGTCCTCTTCTCCTTGCTGGTCATTAGAGCGTCTCAGGTTCTGACCATTATATTGCTTACCTTCAGCAAAGTGTTGCTTTTTATCACGTGTTGCTCACACTGTGTGTTTGTCGCAAATCAAACATGTAGAACAGGAACTGAAGCCCGGCAGCTATGGGTGATAAACCGCTGCAGCTGTAGTGGGGTTGAAGGGGGGGGGGGGACTCTCGCTTCAAATGGGCCCATGAGTCACGGCTCCAAAGAAATTCAGCTGACTTTAAATATAAGTATTTATGAAGTGCCGTGAAACCTCAAACCAGTTCCCTCCCACAGGGTGTAAAACATGCTGCTGTCCATGAAATAAGGGTATAAGCGTCTCAGCTTTATTTTATTCACTCCCCCCCATGAATAATTGGCAAGGTCATGTCGAAATAGTGCAGATTTTTTTCAACATGCACGTGAAATTAAATCCCTTCCATAGCTGCGGAGTGGGAAACCTGAGGCACCGTTCTGCAGGACGATATGAAATCATATGTCCTCGTTACTCACGCCTCCTCGGTATCGTGACTTCACGCACAAGGAATACGCAACCCGACAGGATTCAACCCCTGAGTCTGTGTAACTGACTGATGGATGAACGTTGGAGATGATTCGCCGTTCTTGGAGCCCTTCTGTGCACCATTTTAAATGAATGAGCCTGTGCTGGTCTTCTGAAGGTGCTGTCCTTCTTTCCTCCTCTGGTCAAATTCAGCAGAGCTCATTATACTAAGCCAGGAGAAACAGCACTGCCCATAGTTTTATAAGAGCCATTTTTATTCCCCCGCTCCCATGACTCCATGTTGTGCTTTGCATGAACAAACTGGTTGTTTGGTTTCAGCCCAGGATTCAGTACACCAGACGCAAAACCTCTTCATAAATAACGCCACAGCGTTGCTCTTGCCAGCCCTCTGTCCTATTAGCCTGGCTTGATGGGCGCGTGCCTGTGAATGTGTGCGTGAGAAGGTGGTGGTGGTGCCGAGGGGTTGTATTTTATAATGTGGACGACAGGCGGCATAAATATTACTGGCGCTTTATCACAACTCAGCTGCAAAGCTGACTAGAATTGATCAGTTTCTCAGTAATACGCGCACACACACACACATTAGGGGAAAAATGCCTAACAGGCAGTTTTGATTCTGGTATGCTGAGAAGCAGTTTGTATTATGTGTGTTTATGTGTCTGTGTCCGTGTGTGTGTGTGAGCATTCCATTTACTTACACTCAGGAACTCTAGTTGGAATCTTGTTGAGAGTTGTAAGTGTGTGTTGGCGGGAGGGAGTGATCGGGGGGGGGGGGGGGGGGGGGGCGCGTGGGGGGGGGGGGGGGGGGGGGGGGGGGGGGGGGGGGGGGGGGGGGGGGGGGGCAGCCTGTGTGGAGGCAAGAGACTACACCCCCGCTCCCATCCCACCCTGTCGTCCCCTGTGGAGGCAATGCCAGTGTCTTTGTGATTGATTCACCCTGCGAGGGGAGGGAGGAAGGGAGGGAGAGAGAGAGAGGTGCTCTGGTCGGGCTCCCGGAGCCCTGGGCCAGTCTGAGCGGTAAGGGTAGGGAGGGACACGAGAAGAAAGGGGGGTGGGGGGGGACTTCTCAGACACCTCCAGCATCCCCAACTTCACAGCGCAAAGGTGTGTGTGCAGCGCGAGGCGGGAAAAGGCAAGTGGCACCATGTCTGTCCTCATAGCCACCCAGCTGAAGATAGACACCAGCACTCCTTCCAGAAGGGTAAGGGGCCCTTTTTAGCATGCATGGCACGATATGGGGAATGTCTGTGTTTATGGGTGAGTCTCCCGCTCCTGACAGAAAAGGCTGCTGGCTGATTCTGATAGCAGCTGGACAGGCAGGAGGAGAACGGCGGGTACCGATGTCCCCAACGAGGACCTTGATGGACAAACGCCCCTTGTTTCATTTTCCTGTAAGTGCTTATATGCCGAGGAGAATGCACAGTGCCTCGTTGTTATTCTTCATGATGTGTTGCAGTTAATGACTTCGGAGAGAAAAGGGCCATTGTGGGGAGAAAGTTGTGTAGAAGTATGTACGTGTTGTTGTGTGAGATCTTTGAATATTTGTGGACGGTGGTTTTGCGTTTGTTTGCGTCCTCTGAAATTTGACTGTTTCCGACATGAAAATCTGTTTCATGTTGCTGCGGTTTGACCAGATGCTGACTTTACACTGTTCTCATGCATGCCTTAAAAATGGGGGAATACAAGTTTAGAGTAAGTTTTGTTGTTCTCAATCAATTATATTGATGTGCAATGCTAAAAAAAAAAAGTCAAAACTGAGGGGTAATTACTGGGTAATTACGAAGGGTAATTCATAATTACACAAATCATTTGACATGTCTGGGAAGCGACAATGCCAGTGCTGGAGTTGAGCTTACTCGACTGCCAATGTGAATAATACAGGTAATGCTGTAAGGAATATTAATCACGATACATTTCCAGGCACCAGAAACAGCATGCAACAAAGAATGACAGAAAAGCAGGAATTCCAGACGTGGTTTTGATGAAGTCTCACGTGATGAGCTCCTTTAGTTCTTTTATCGCAAACGCTTGTTTTGCTATAAACGCTTTCTGCTTCCACACACGAGAGCAGATCCTCAGTGACACGCTGGCTTGTTTCGTATCTCCCTGCTTCCACCCTCCTGCTCCTCATCATCTTCTGCAGCCACAGTTGTAGCATGCTGCGTCCCCCCCCCCCCCCCTCCACTCCCCCCACAGTCTTTTCTACCACTTCAGCCACTATTAAACTGCATTTCCCCTGTGACTTATCTGCTGCCATTTCAATTTGGTCTCACAACATAACTCCCCTCTAACCGAAATGCATTGGAAGATTTTGCACTTATATCTGTAGAGGAGGCAACATGCTCAGGTACCTACAGTCACGGAGAGCAGTGAGCACAATTGAAATTTACTTTTATTTTCACATGACCACCATTTTAGTATTTGTGTGAATTGATAGATGGGTTAATAAAGGTAATGTAGGATTTTGTATTAATAGTGATTGTGTTAGCATACGGCCTAACAGACTGAATATGACCTGGTCACTGTTATAATAAAGTGTGATGACTAGCGGCACACGTGAATTGAATTCACATTTGTTACATGGCTCAAATTGAGCATTGAAATGCGATGTAAGTGTGATAGGGAATGCGTTCCTCTGCACAGCACTATTGACTTTCGCCTACATTGGACCATAATTAAATTTTGATAAACACCGACACAGGAACATATTTCTACGCTGGCAAAATTAGGTGGTCTATAGAGATGTGTTCAATATACCACTGGGATCACCATGGAAAGCAGTCAGGTCAACACACATCTATTTATCATTTCATCTATATTCATCTGGTAAACCAGTAAATACATTTATTATAAACTATATGTTTGCAGTGTACCCTTAGCATACAGACAACTATGACTGGTTATTTAAAACTTTAAATAAAAAATAAAATAAAAAAACTATCCCTCTCAGCCATGTTTTGCTGATTAAATGCACCATTTATTTTCTACGGTTTCAAAACACACGCCTGTGCTCAACGGGAGTTGAAATTCCACCAAATAAGGAAAAAAAAGTGCATGCATTGTTTTTGTGTTTACCTCCATGAGGTGTGTGTGTGTGTGTCCGTGTATGTGTGTGCGTGTGTGTGTCGCAGCTGTCGTTGCTGGTGCTATTGTGTGGGTATACAAGGCAACATCAAACTAAAATAATTAACGTCCTATTTTCTTTCACCTCGTGCTGCATATTTGCCTCAGGTCACTTCCTCCTTGTCCCACGTTCAACTCTCCTGTGTCCCCTGAGGACGCACCATTCACAGTATAAATCCTCCAATCCACAAGTATTGTGTAATTACAGCTCATAATGTAATCCTGATTAAAGCCAGAAATATCCATGTACACAACTAATTTAAATGGACTTATAATGATTTTTATTAAATATGAGAGCAAACTAGAGCCCTTCAAGATGAGCGTGTCCTGTCCACAGCTAAACTGGGTTTGTAATCCGACACAGGCATTGGGATAATAAAGGAACTTATTACCATGGATTGCCACAGCATCAAGGGAAATCATTAGTGTCCAGCTAATAGCAAATAGAAAATGGTGCAAAAATGTGATTATGGTGTCTTGTAACTAAACATGCATGTAGAGCGGCACAGTCGTCGATTGATGTTTGGAGGAAATTAGATATCACGGCGCTCCCACTACACAATGATTGATCAGTTTGCTCCTCCATCCAGTTAATTTGTGTGTCATTTTGTTGTGGTGTCTCGTGATCTGATGGAAGGCAGGCTGGTTTGTGGCAGCATTTCATTTCTTAGAATTACATTTGATAGCATGACTCATGCGCAAGTATAAATGTAGTGCGACGCCGGGTTGCACCTTAAGCTATTAACCCCCGCATACGTTACATAAATAACATTCCTGTGTATTTCATACAGTGGTGGGACTTTAACTGCCTCAGAGTAGCTTACTAGTATTTTGGCAGAATTTCATTTCAGCAATGAGGGATGAGTTAACGACTTCCCATTGGCTTTTATATAATGAAATAACACCTGTGCATTGTCAGGTTGTAAATGTTCAAGTAGCGTTTGTGAGTAAATGCCTTATGGGATCCAGTTTAAACATACCCAGTGGGCGTTACTGCATAGCAGAGCATAAAGGGCATCTTGTTAGTCAGATTGAAATGTTTTGAAATAAAACTACATTATTACATTGACTGACTATTGCACCTGAAGTAAGTTTTAACTCGCACCGGCTCCGAGGGCTCCGTCAGCCACCCACAGATGTGTTGTGTATGGTATAACTATAGTATCATTGTTATCACAGCTGTTATTACAGTGTCTCCAGCATTTCACCCCTTTATAATGCAGAGCTTGCCTGCAGAGACGTTAGTGAGAGTGAGAAAGGGCATAGCTCCAGTCATGTGCTGTATTTGTGAGGAGGCGATATGTGGAGTCAAGCTGAGCCCAGGCTCCCCAGCGTGGTCCTGTGGGGAACGTTAACGCAGCCAGGCAGTTCACAATGGCTCCCCAACAAGGTGAGGAAGATTGGAAGACATCTATCAGAGCGGCTGGGATGGATGTCAAGTGACTCAGGCCTATTTCCCAGGGGTGTGCACACCCAGGAAAGGCTTTTATGAACTACGGAAACAAATGATGACAGGGACCAAAGTGAGCCACAGTTGAAGAGGAGGCCCAGATGTTCAGCTCACAACATAAATCTCTGCCGAGACTCCGATTCAGAAGTATGCAAACGTTAGGCAGACTACAAGAACTGGACCCGAAATGCAGAACACAGAACAATACACAGAGGCTGAGCTGAGATCTTTTCTTCTAACAATCTTTATGGTACAGTGAAGTGAATAGTTGGGAGCAGGTATGAGAGCTGGAGTGGAGCAGGGACTGGATTGAGATTTGAGGCACAAAGCAAACATGGTGAGTTTCCTTCCAAAAAGACAGAGTCGGCAAACAAACAGGGAGTAAAAAACATAACATAAAAAGGGCCAATGCACAGAACCACACAGACTGACTGAACAAACTGGTGGTGGAGAGAGGAGCAGGTCTTTATACTGCAGGCAGTGATTAGTGGATTGGTCTCAGGTGTGCAGGATGATGTAGTCAGGAAGCCACGCCCAGCTGGAGACACACAAACACAGACAGCCACACACCCACAAAAGAGAGAGAGAGTGAGAGAAACTGGACACTGGGGCAGGCTGCTTAATCCAAACAGCAAAGGCATCAGACAAAGTTGTGATTCAATTCATTTGAGCCATAATCACAGTCAAAGGAAAATTGATTTGAAAATGAAGAGGAAGGGAGAAATGGGGAATAACTTTAATGAGGCAAAGGCTGTAATGTCCTGCGTCCTTATTTTTGAATGAATGGGCAACCTCTCTGAAATCAATACTCTGCATTCCAGATACATATCCTATTAGAAAGGTTACATTCATAATTCAAGCCATGAATCAATGAGCTTCCAGCGGTTCTCACAGAGTTTGAGATGACTCACCATTTAATCATTAAAATCTGCTCTATTTCCAGAATTTAATACAGAATAGTCTTTTGTTGTAGTCTTTGTGCCACGATTACTCTATGCGCAAATAAAGTTGACTTGGTTTCATTATAGGAAATGCAGAGCGGTGGTACTCAACAATGAAATACCTAGGGGCTGTTTTTGAGCTGTGCAGCTTTGAAGTTGTGCCCCTGTGATGACCTATTTCCCAGAAATACAACGCGGCCTAGTGAAGTGATAAGTTTGAGCTGACGCAGTGGGAGGCTGAGGGGTGTTCGCCTGTGGCGTTCACGACGGGGACCGCAGCAATTTGAACATTTGGACTCAAGACCCTTTAGCCCCTCTCTCACCCCACTACACATAAGCCAGTCTACTCTGCATTTAGCAGAGAGCTACACTGCTGGGGCCTCTGAGAGCACTTGAACCTTGAAATCACTCGCAGTATAATTTACAGGCTGAAAACCAGTTGAACTGGCATAAAGCAAATTATAAAGAGAGGGGACACTGGATAAATGAATGTCAGGAACAGATACTGTGGGCCTTTGGATTTTATACACACACGATAGATAGATAGATGGATAGATGGATGGATGGATGGATGGATGGATGGATGGATGGATAGATAGATAGATAGATAGATAGATAGATAGATAGATAGATAGATAGATAGATATAGATAGATATCGATAGATAGATAGATAGATAGATAGATAGATAGATAGATAGATAGATAGATAGATAGATAGATAGATAGATAGATAGATAGATAGATATGTAATTTGAAAATGCAGCAGGAGCATATGGCCTGTACACTTTTGTTATAGTGCTAGAATTCTAGATCATGAATCTTTTAATTAAATCTTTCTTAATGAACTTAAATAATGTGATACATGGAGTGGGTTTCTCCGGGGCGGGGGGCGGGGGGTGAAGTGGGGGGCAGTGGTCAGTCAGCCTGCTCTAATGCAAAGTGCCACAGAGAGGCAGTCGAGATCCGCCCTGGGACCACTGTGCAGTCACCTGGGAGAAATATCTTATGGCTCCATTCATGAAATCATAACTCACAAACGGGTGCGACCTCATCACCAGAGGCTCCAGGTGAACGTGATTCCGGGTCCAGCTCGTGCCCTTATCTTGGCGCGCGGGCGCTTCCTGCAGACGTATGACAGCGGCGCTACAGGGAAGCTGCTGGTCACTTCTCATGCAGAGCGCGTCTGCGGAGAGTAGCGCCGGGCTCTCTGCGCCTTCCACTCTCCCCGTGCGCGAGGGCTGTGCGCCAAAATCAGCCCAAAGTGTGGACAACATCATCCCGCGCTCATTTGTCGCGTGGACGAGCAGCTGAGAATCGGATATCTGGTCGGAAACTCGGCGCATCCGCTCTGTTATCTCGCCGGCGGAGGCATCGGGAGACTGAGGAGGGCAGACAACGTGTTGTGAATACAGAGGAGAGCAACTATTGACACGCACAGCCCACCAGTCTGCTGCGCGCGCGGAGAAAGCTAAAGGGACATCGCCGCTGAGGATCCCGCTTCATATCGGTCCATCACTTGCAGCAGTGAGTCACCCACCACCATCCACAGATCCTTATCTAACAGCTAAATATCTTCACCTTATCTCTCCCTGCTCCATCCCGGAGGTGAAAACTGGCTGCCTGCCATCGGTTCTCCTCGAAGCGCACAGAAAACCAATAGACCACCCCCCTTACACACACACACACACACACACACAAACCACAAAAAGACAACACGAACCACTGGAGATCCGACTGTTGCCCTGACATGCTGTAAGTTGTTTTTATTCGGACTGGACGTGTATGATGGCTTCGCTGTATCAGAGATTCACCGGGAAGATCAATACGACCAATTCCTTCCCGCACCCACCTGAGGCCAGCCGTCTGCTCGGCGGACAGGTTGCAGACGAGGAGAACACAGCGAGGAGCCCCCAGCAGCTCGTCGATGGAAGACCCCACACCCAGTACCGCAAGAAATGCTTGCGGGAGGATGAGGATGTAAGACCCTTATGCTTTACTTGTCAACATCCCCCCCACCCACCCACCCACAATTATATGAAAACTATCCAGAATTATAGTTGATGTACAATTACTCATAAAATAGATACACACACAAAACAAATATACGAATACACACAGTCTTATATCACTTTCACATGTTGTCCAAGAAAGTTTTAAAAGGTGGATCATTTTGTAAGGGAGCTTCACCTGTGTCTGGATTAGTGTTATGTGTTTGATTGCATTGGGATGTTTTTTTTTTTTTTTTTTTTGTCAAGCGGTCTTCTAATAGTGGTGTAAAAAAACACATGGTCAGTGGGACTGAATAAGTGGATGAAGCTGGTGATGGGAGAGTCACCATGGTCTCATGTGGTTGTCTGTGGTTTTTGTGCCGACACAGTGACTGGGCTTTTCTCTGGCGCTGTCTGTGGTGCTGAAATTGCAAAGCGCAGGGTGTTTTTGGCGGAGAGATTTACGAAGCAGTATTTTACGGCACTGATTTTGATTTGATATTTGTTACCATCAAACACCAACCCCAGAAGTGGTTTGTGTTTTTGAAAAGGAAAGAAATCTTAACTGGATGATGATGAGGAATTTTCTGGCAGTTGTTTTTCATGTTGTTGTCATCATTATGCAGCAATTGATCTGTATGTAGCTATGATTTAATATAACTGTTTCCAAAATATTTTTGGTTTCCGTCATTACCATGAGGCTGTCATTTGTGTCTTTGAACCAAAGATGAATAACTAACAAATGAAAATAGTTGCTTTTGTTTATGTTTTTCTTGGCTCAGGCTTACATGTGTAGCCTGTGTCTCCACGCAGGCCTGGTGCTGTTAGGTGATATGTCATGTGAGATATGTAAATACATGTTGCACATGACACCAGTTCAAACCTACAGCAAACACAACCATTCTTCACTAGCCTTTTATCTTTAACTGGCTCCCAATACTGGGATGTTCCTCTGAATTATTGATGTCTGACACACTGAGAATCAAAAGATAAGGCTGGCAACAGGCTGAATGCTGACACTGCATGGGCTGTCAACAACACCAAGGTAAACAACAGTGTCTCAGTGATCTCCATATTCTCTTGTTTCACTCTCAAGCCTTGTCTTCCTTTTTATAAAATACTGTAAAATACTGTATTGTACTTTAAAAACGGAAAATACAAAGTAAGGATTCTCTCTAACAACTAAATGCATTGTAGGAGCGTTACCAGGAGCTGTTATTGTACTGCTGGATTTCTGACATATGTATTAGGCTTGCACTGTTAACCTTGAGGTCACCTCTAGTCCAGATATGCCCCTGAGTCGTGTTGAAGCATGAAATTGCCTTTTGCCTCAGGAGAAGCGTGGATCAGGTCCGATGCCAACCCTCCAGTCAGAGTTTGGATGAGACATTTCATTTTTTGCAGCATAAACAGTGATTTTGAAACGGAACAACAACGTTTTCATTCATCAAGATGTCTACAGTTGTTCTGGACGTTCCTCTGATACTGCAGTTCAAGGGTAGGTTTGGGCTGGTTGAGGCAGAATTTTGCAGCCTTTCATAAAATGGTAACAAAGTAGCTTTTTTTCACAAACTGTTTATTTTTGTTTTTCTAAGCGTATGAGCTGACACCTCAGAGACCCTGAATCTCTGTAGAGGAGATATGTGTGTGTGGTAAGATTGATTAATTGTTGCTGTACTGTGTGTGTGCAAGCGTCTGTATTGTGTGGTGGAGTTTGAATCACATACGGGGATATCAGCGGTACTTATTTCTTTCTTTATCATCCTTGCCTGCTGCAAATAGATCTCTGTGTCCTTAATCAATTGTTGTCTAATGTCAAGATGAAATATGGTGCCATTTAACCTTCTGAGTGTTACTAGGGAACACCTTCATGACATCCCCAGTAATGACTTTTCTTTATGGACAAATCACAGCAGGGGGGGAAATGCTAATATTTCCACTGTGTTTTCATTGTGATTATGAAAGCTAGAACTCGAGTTCCCTCTGGGGACCCAGGGTAGAATAGGTCCCTAGCACCCCTTGCTGATTGTATGAGGTGACAAATAGGGAGGAATGTGGTGTGTTGTAATGTAATGTAATGCACCAAATAAGTGGTAATGCAACAGATATTTGCCAACCACCATTAAACAGCAGAAGAAGAGGAGGACTCTGCAGGTCAACATACTGTAGCAAAATGACATGTTGAAAACATGGCAGATGAATGCTTCCTCTTGAAAATCTGCAGAGGCTTATCAACAGCCAAGGCAGGTGACTGCCTCAGGCTCCAAGAACAGATGATGACATTAGTCCAGAGCAGCAACCACCTTAAACATCTGTGATTGGCAGGAGACTGTAACGACACCATTGATGGAGCTAGAAAGTGGTCTCTCGCCTCAGGCCCTCAGAGTCCCTAGAAATGTCTTTGAGATTCTTCCAACTTCTCACTGAAATAGTGAGTGCCCATACAAGGAGAGGTTCAAACAGGCAACCTCTATCGTTTAACCCTTCTGCAATATTCCTCTTCGAGTCTTGACAAGAATACAAAAAGGTTCAGGTTTAAAAATGATTTCAGAAATTTTCATCGCAACGTGAATTTCCTCTTCTTTATTGTTTCGTGTTTGTCGTCTTCGCTAAGTGAGAATGTGGTTTTGCAGTTTCTGGATTAATTACATGTTCGCTTTTTAAACGAGTGTAATATTTTTCTGGTTATAATTGATGCAAATCTCTGAATCCTCCCTCAAGCAACTTCTCGAAGCTTTTAATATCATCTGTACTTTAATCACTGATTTCAGCTGCAGGCTTTTATCAGTAGATGAGTTTGTGTCACAGTACATTGATTTCTCTACTGTTGAGCTTCAGAGACGTATATATTACATATTATATGAAGTAAATGCAAAATTTCTCATCAAGAGATAAAACCTGCAGCTTTGTAATTGTAATGTGTATAACTGTAACTGTGAATTAAGCACCAGTCATTAGGGATGAAGTCATTTCCCACAGGGCTACCTTTATCTGAGACTTGCATGCTGTGCTATGACGCATTAGTAATTTCTTTCACTCTGAGGCTACAGATTTGTGCACAGGAAATATGCTCCAGCTTCAACTTGTTCAGCCGCACCCTGTGTAAAACTGTGTTTAGCTGATACAACAAAGTCTTTATAACATGGAGACAGGAAGGACAATCATTGTACTTCATAGTGTATTTCCAGGGTTTAAGGACTTTCATGGTTATCGTCTCTTAATTGACTTAATTTCAGTGCTGATAAAGTGGCACTTTTATGAGATGTAGTAAAGGGAATTGGAGTTCAAAAAAGTAAATCATAAATCATCCTGACTATGTGGCCTCCCAGGGCTGGTATATACACACACGCACACGCCCCTTATCCTCATATGCACCCATCTGTTTCTTCAACTTAGACATAGTCCAGATGTGAGGAAAACAGTTTGGCTCGGATCCCAGGTCTTAGTTTAGCTCTGCGCGTCGGTTTGAGGTCCGGAGCTCAGATAAATCAGGCAGACGGAGCTCAACAAGAAAAGAGGGAGAGCAGCGAGATGAGACAGACTGCCCTCATTCTCTCTGCGGCTGGGCTAATAGTGTGCTTCAGGTGCCTGCTGAAGACGGCCGCTGGTTTTTAATACCGGCTGCATTCAGCCAAAATAATGATGCATCCCCACAAGACCCCATTAGATAACACAGCTGGTGCAAGATGGCCATGTTCTGGGTGTCTTGCTGTATATATTTTGCACATACCGGACGATAGAGGAAGAATAAAAGTACGGCGACTCTTTTAGTTTCAAAGCCACAGAATAAAAAAAAGTTAAAGAGTATATCCTTAATAGACATGGGTCACGAGATTAAAGGTCAGGTCACAACTAAGGTGTAAATGAGGTGTGATGGTCACATTAGAGCTGTTTCAGCAGGCAGTAAAAGCACATTGTTTTTACTGAACATGGGAAATTTCACCCATCTAATATATGTCCAAAACAAACTCTTTATTTCAACCACACAAAACACACATTGCAGTGCTGTGCTGTCACCCAGTGCAGCTCCTCCCCTCAGGACAGCACACAGCATCCTCAGCAGGACCTCTTGCTCAGCGTTGCCATGGTTGCAAAGGTGAAGAGGGTGAGGCTGGGAGCTCCGGGAACATACACAAACACACACAGTCATGCTGCTCATTGGTGGCTCTGACGGCCATCTGGAGATGACGCAGGTCTCACATTGCACACTGAGTGTCCCCTGCTTGTGTCATGCAACACGCTCTGTCCACAGTCACCATGACGTGTTTTCCCTCCATCCCTTCAATCTCAAATCCCTCGCCCCCCCTCGGCCTCAGCGTCGTCTCCTCTTTCAGCATGTCGCCGTCGTCGTTGCTGCTGACTGACGTATTCACTATCGACCTCTTTTCTCAGTATGCAGCTCAATAGGTCTTTCATCCCCCACCCAGCACCTCAGCGCTCTGTCATCGATCATCCCCCTCACCATGTTGACCCCCACCTCCCCGCCCCCCAAAAGGGCCTGTCTGCAGCATGTCGGCAGGCCGCTCTGCCTCTGCTGTTTCGCTGTGAGGCTCGGCCTCCTACTCTGGATGATTTACTGTATTATCAGACAAGCTGACAATGTTATCAGTCACTGTTTAAACACAGTCAGTCCTTATTAATCTGCGATGAGACAAAGATCCTGTCGAATGGTTGGTGCTCTTGTGTAGTAGTGGGTTTTTTTTTTTGCTTTGAAGATGATGGGGAGACGCAAACACAAAAGCAGCTGTCATTAAGCCTCCATTTGGGCATTTTGGTGTTATTTTTATTCACAGTGAGCTTTTTATCCCTTTTCTATTTTCATGTTAACAGTGAGTATAATCTATGTGGTCAAAAATTCAGCCAGTTAATAATACGTGAAGCTTCCCGGTGACAGCCGCATCCTCATGAGCTCACCTCAGATGTAATGGTGATGTGGATATTAAAGATTTCTGCTGCTTTTAAGAACTTTATGAGCGTACAGCTAAATATAACTGCTAAATATTTTAACCCAACTTGTTCCCATTCTCTTTCCTCCTTTTGTTCAGGTCTGGGTTTTTTTTTTTTTGAATGATTTCAGTGTTTTCCTTTTGAGGATTAGCTTTTGTGGTTGGTTGGGTGGCTTATAATCAGAGGTGCAGCTCCTTTTAAGAGAAGAGAAAAGAGCAGATGTGGCGGCTCAAGCATTACTTTACTACACTGTTTGCATTTGTTAAAAAGACAGATATTTTATATAGTAACCAGTGTTTTTTTTTTATAGGTGTACCATGCACTGTGTCTGTTTTGCCACTAGAGACTGTTGTGTTCCAGTAATTGTGCCACGTATACACTACAGCATACAGGACATGGCAACACACTGTACTGCAGGTGAGCTCAGGCTTTGGTTCTTATTAACACAGATTCAGACACGATATTAACCATCGTCATATTAAAGTAGGAATGTGCCATCAGGGACCAATAAGATGAAAATCATTTTTGTACATAAAAATAAAAACAAGAAAGAGCATAAAAAACGAAAAGCCAGCCAGTTCAGGCACTTTAACACGTGTCACCCAGATCAGAGAAGATGATAATGCCACCTCTCATTAGGAATGGAAAGGTTACATGGTCACCTAGCAACATCAGCCGCACTGAGAGATGGCTCTGACCTGTAGACACAGACACGGCGCTGTATCTGACAGTGAAACACAAAGAATCATAAATGGCATTTCTTAATTGGAACATTTAATGTAAGAGGTGGCAAATATGAAAGTGTCAGTATCAGTTGCAGTGTTGCGTATTGAAAACCATTGGGCTCATATCAGCTGCTCCCTGCTGCAGTGTGTGTGTGAGCAACACAGCTGGATCCAGCCCTTCACTCCGTCTATGCTAAAGCCAAGCGTCTCATCTCCTGTCAGCAACACATCATGCCTCTTCTAACCATGATTAATGACAAACAGAAAGGATTTGGAAACAAAACATTAATAATGAAGATGGAACTTTAAAGCGAGTGAAGGAAATTTCTCTCACAACATTTCTGTCAACAGGAATTAGAGCAGCGGAGCGGCGCCATCGTTTCTCCCGAGTCCTCTCACAGACTTTTCCTGGACTGAGACCAGGCAGCAGTACTCTGTTGTGTCACAGGGCAGATTCCCTTATCGACCTTGCCATGATACAGCAGCGACACACACACACACACACACACATCCACAAAATGTCACGGTTTAAGACATGCACACAGTGCACACAGCGCAAAGTCAACTGGGTCATATTACAGCACAGAAAATCCTGGGGGAGCGGCAACAGAAGAACAAGTTGGGCTTTGTGCATTTGCTGCGACGTCGTCACCGTAGAGACACAAAGTGACGATTGCGTTAGATCTCTGCCCTGACGCAGTGGCTGTGCTCTGATCAGAGAACCCGAGGCAGAGAACGAGCTGTTTTGCTCTTCCATCACTTTTTTTTGTTAAGTCACAACCTTTTGGCTGGTGTCGCTTCTCTCACAAAATGATGCCACCAAGTGGCCCCTCTCCTGCCTCCAGGTTTGGGTATAGTCTTCCGATGAATAACACATGAGAGAGAGGTTTTCATGTTGCGTCCTCACCAGTCCTCCAGTGTGCAGTTTGGTCTGGACACCAGAGACAGGAGGGGAAAGTGTTTGTCCCTCGAGGCATGAAGGTGGGTTTGACGCTTGTTACATCTCGCTCAGCATGAAGGTGGTCAGCACAGAGTAATGACTAACTGGTTTAGTTGTGTGTTGTGGCTGTAGATTTACCTGTTTCATGCAGACACATGTAGGTTATTATCTGTGTATCTGCCTTTTTCCTGTCAGGCATACTGGGTGCCGCAGAGCTTTTTGTGTACTTCATCATCTCCGGTCAATATTTCTCTCCTCTTCCCTTAAGCTGAATCTGAATGAGACCCAGAACTGGTGAGATGGGGGAAGAGGGATACTTTTGTCCAAGCTGCTCGCCGAGCACTGACTCCTGTGATGACAATGTTCAGTTTGGTGCTCACACGGAGCAGAACAGAAATGGGGGGAGATAATGATTGTGTGGTGTAACGGAGGTGGAGAGAACAGGGAGTGCTATTGAGTGATTTGCTTTTGTAAAGCAGTCTGGCAGTCTGTCAAATTGTACCTGGCCAAAGACAGGGAGAGCCAGAACGTGATGACTGATGTTACTTCCCTCATCAGATTGGTGGATGCATCATGGGAATACAGGGCCGTTATCACCGCATCAGCCCATCTTACTGCACTCACATTGTGGTTAATGTTCTGAGACAAACACAGCCATGGTTGCATGTGGCTGTGATGGCCGAGGCAAATTTCCCACTGGGACAGTTATGCCTCTTAGCTTAGCTTATTTTCGGGTTAGTGTAAGATTCATTAGAATCTTTTTTTATTCCACTTCTTATGTTTTTAAAATGCTTCATAAAGCTGAACAAAGTAAACTTGTCTCATGATAATTCACTAAAAATGGAATCTTTTGTATTTCACCAAGAGAATGATGTTTTGGAAGCACATGTACCATTAGGTGCAGCTTCAAGTCTGACGTCAACAAGTCTTACATGTTCTTCTCTGCATGTTCTGCACGGTGAGAAGACAGGAGCGGCCACATCTGACACTTCATTTCGTATTCTGCAAAGCCTTGAGGGCACAGATAGTGTGTGCACTTACTGACACCTTGCAGGTATTAGCTTCACTCTGTGACGGGCTCCGTCCATTTCACCTCCCAGGACACAGAGAAACTCTAACCATCATCCCCCCTGGAGCTGCGTGAGCAGCACCTTCATCAACACAGAAAGGTGAAATTGTTTGGAGGACTGCTCCAGGGAGCGCAGAGACAGGATAAACAACCCTGGTTAAAAAGCACCATAAAGTGGGCCCGCTCTGCGTGTGGTTTGTAATGCTGATCTCTGCTGAACGGCGAGATGCAGCTAATGGCCCAGGTAAGTGGTTCAGTGCTGATTGTTGCGAAGGGGGCCGATCGCTCAGGCTTTATCCCTCCTCGATCTCCTCTAGGGTTTCAGAGATCAGTGTGGCCGTCAACGGAAGCCGCGTCCCGTCGGATTCTCCCTCGGTGATCTGACGTGACCTCCCACGGTGTGACTGCAGCCGTGTCGGGTTCTTGTCGGTGTTCTGGGGTCTTGTTGATGACGTGGTCTTCACTTGAGGAAGCAGGGCAGTGTTTCAGTTGGAAAATATCCACATTGGCATCTACAACCACACACACACACACACAGACACCAACGCACACACACGCACATCCAGGACCTCACGCTTCGGTTTAATGTGCGCTGCTCGGTGGTGAGATGCTGACAACAGGATTCTTCTTACTGGGAGCTGAGGTGTGTCTTGTTTATGACCAGGTCGTTATTCCTCGTCTCCCCCCCTCGCGTCCACATCACTCCTCACTTTCTTTCTGGCACTGACACTCACACGCAGCTGCTCCGTCACAATGAAAACACGCAAGCTGTCCCGGGTGGAGAGACTGTGGAAGGTGAGTTTGTACACTCTTAACAAGGACACATGTAACCCGTGTTTGCATTGGTTTCAGCGCATGTCGTGTCAAGTCTATTCACGCCCGTCGCTGCTCTACAATTACATCTTGTCCACTTTATCATAATTAAATCAGTGCGTTACTGAGCAGTTGAAGAACGTTTCCCAAAGAAATTACAAGCTGCTGTTGCTGTCGGGCTTGAGGAAGTGTCGGCGCTGTTTGTTTATTTATTTATTTAGCTTTCAAACTGTCTGATGATATAATGAGCACTTCAGATGACAGCCACCGTTTTACGCTGTTGTTTGTTTGCTGCAAAATCATACTCATTATATATATATATATATATATATATATATATATATATATATATAAATATATATAAACTTGACACCTGGTAAACTTCATCTCCACACTGCTTCTAGGGACATGCTAAAGAGCAACTTGGTGGTATAAACATATATTAAGTAGTGCTATTACATTATTTTAGGGTTGACTCATCACTCATCATTTTCACTCACACTGCACCTCAACCTGTGTGTAAATGAAATTTAACATGTTATTGTTTTTTTATTTATTTGCTTTAGTGACAGAGAGTAAACTCTCAGCCCGGACGAGCAGGATCCATCATAGGAATACTTTAATGCACTCTCCATAAAGACATTAACTGTGGTTAAGCAAAGATTGCAGTGTAATGCACAGAGTGCTGGCTCATTCTTCTTCTGCATTATCAGCTTTTCACTTAGATACATATTTAATACACACCCCATTAGACAAAGATGGACAAGCCACAGCGCAAACATTTGGTGTGCATCAGCCACTGGGATGGGATGAAGTAATTAGCGTCACTAAAGTTTCTGGTAAAATAACATTTTCTTAGTAACTTTAATGAATTTTAAAACAGCAAGTTCTTACTTAAAGTAAGTTTGGCCTCGATCAGGAGAAACTGAATCTACTTTCTGAATATACTTGAGTAACTCAGGTGGAAAAAAAGTGGTCGTGGAAAAACAGTTTAATTAGTCCATCTGAACAGCCAACACTATGTGCACACCGTGTGGACTTTAACAGGCTTTTCTTTCCTTTCTGTTATCTTTGTTTATGCAGTGTATGTGTGATACATGGAGCAGTCTCACCAAGTCCATAATTCATAAATCCTTGGTGTTCGTACAAACATTTGTGAGATCAGCTGGGCAAGATGTTTCACTTGACGCTGTCACCGTCACTCAGGGAGCGTGAGGCAGTATCATCAAACACTGTCTGGCTTTGATAGACTCGTGCCACAGCTCGATCAGCAGCTGACACTGATCTAGCAAGGCGTCCTGGTGTTTTGTCCTTGTGGTGATGTGAAATATGCATTTGCTTCAACATGATACAAGTTTGACATGAGTTTTAAATCGGCATCCAAATCCCCAGAGAGGCTGATCTCCGGCAGCGAGACCTGACAGCACATAGGCTGTCACAGTATTTACATCTTTTAGATGTTACTTGAAGGATACAATTAGTCTGCTTTTGCTGAGACCCTGGTTTTTCTTCTGTCTGCATCACAATGTTGACATTTTTTGGTTTCAAGTCAAGTGGCGATATGTCCATAGTTTGGAGGCAGAGGTAGAAATCTGACAGACGGAAAGTTCAAAGGTTCCAGATATCTGTGACGTGGCCTCTTTAAGCACATTTAATGGCAGCTGATTGACAGTAAATGTGTTTATTGCTTCCTCTGTGTGGGAAGTTTATTAAATTTCGGTCTTCATTTCCGTGTACACACGTGTATGTGTGGGAGAGAGACGAAGGGTTGTGTGCATTTGAGTGTGTGTATAATATTTAGTTCTGAGGAGCAGAGATATAGAGAGAATAATTAAACGTGAACTAGTTTGGAAATTCTGGGTTATTTGGTGGGGGCCATTAGAAATGTGATGATTGAAACCTTTTCAGCCGTGCAATGAATGAAGCACTCTTCATTCAGATTCTTCGAATAATAATAATAACTCCCCTCTGTATCTCTGACACATTCATAAGAAGAATAGAAGAATTGCAGTGCTATTAATTACCTCACCCCTGTGTGTGATTCATTGTCATTTCTCTTGGCCCACTTTTTAAAAACATATGTGACGTTTGTTTATTTGACGATACGTAACGCTTGGATCTGAATGCACAGCACGTGTTGTTGCTAATTCCTTCTTTATTGCCCTTGCCACCGTGCTCTATCTCCAGCAAATTTACATAACTACTGTACTTGCCAAAATGCAGTGTTAACTTTTTTCCCTCTTTTTATTTTATAGCCCTCTTGTAAGTCCTTGATGAACACATAAAGTTCATGAGGCTCGTAAGTCTGTTTTACAAGGACTGGATCAGCAGATGGGTTAATGCCCTGTAAATGCATGCTGACTCACCCTGCTCGTCTCTTCCTGTCTATAGGCCAGCTGCCCATGTGCTGTACTTAATGAACTACTTTACTGTTTGTGTGTTGATAATCTTCTTACTGTTGTGTTTTATCATCTGATTCGTATCCAGTCTGAGAGTCTGCAGCATTCGATTCCTGTTTGCTTACTTTGTTTCTGCTTCCGTGTCGGTGCCTCTGGGTGTTTTTGTAAATTACCAAAATCATCAAAGGACAGTTTGATTAAATGAACTTGTGAAAATCACCTATTTTCTCAGCCACTGAAACATTAGATCAGGATGAGCCCCATAGCCAATGTTCATGTTTAATGTGTCAACTGACAAGTACACATAATTAAACTGAGACAGTGAAGTTTACAAAAACAAGAATCTCTTTACCTATGTACCTCTCTTTACCTTATTTGTGTAATGACCCGAATCACTGCAAGATGTGGATGTTAACATTTGTTTCATCATCAGATTGGAATCAGGATGGTTGTGGTAGGATGTAATTGCCTTGTTAATGATATATGAGCTCTACTGCCAGTAATTAACTGAGGGGAAAGAACATGTCAACATTTGGAGAAAAATACAAGTTGAAGGCAATTAACAAATAAACAGCACTGAATATCAGACATACAGGGATATAGATATGTTCAAATCTGTATTATTTACTTTAACGTGAAGAATACAGTATGTAATACAAAAAACCCCATAAGCCTGGTGCCGCTGAGTTATGTGAACCAACTGGCAGTGTTGTTATTACTTAACGACGAAGCCGACCGGGAGGGGGCAGCTTTCCCAGAAAACTGTTAAGTATTGATGAGGGTCAAATAGTGAGCCTCAGAGGTGAAAGAATGATACAAAGTTAATGTAATGTTTTCTAGCCTGTGTGTGTGTGTGTGTTTGTGTGTGTGTGTGTGTCCAAACCAGACAATGCTAGATTAATTGTTTCCCTTGGAAAGTCCTCTCGTGGTAAAAGACCAATAATGAGTCTGCTTAAAGTCTTGTGGACTTGTTAATTACTTCTCTGTAACGTCCAGACAGTGAAAAACTGCCTCTGCCTGCAGTCTGAAAACTTCTCGACCAACATAGAGAGGATCGATTTCCCTGGGCCATATTCACGACCTGTAAATACACTAATGATCTGTGATGAACTATGACGTGTATGGCAGCTCTATCCTGAACCTGTGTTTTGCAGCTGGAGCTCGGCAGACAGGGTTTTGGATGCAAACAGCAGTATTTCCACTCAGTGAGGCAGGTGTGCCGCCAGTTGGACAGCTGAAGGAGTCAGAGTATAGGCCAGAGGGCGAAGGGGACGTGAGTGATGATTGAGTTGGCCTGGGCTGACAGCTGGCAGCACTGCTGAATGGAAACAGCTTGTTCCTAAATCAGCTGCAAATGATGAGATTGTATTGGTATTGTGCATTAGGTTACAGTTTACAGTTTGTTGCTAATTTTGATTATTTATTTCAGCTATTTAATTTCAGCTCCCAGATAAAGATAATCATCCTTAGTCATGAAGCTGCTGACCCCTTATGATTTTTTTGGCATCAGTTTCAGTGGTCTGAGAAACAATCGGACATATATTACAACACAGTGCAATAGTTTACTTTTAGACATAAAACAGGCCTTAACTCTTATTTATACATATTGACTGCCAGTACACACTAGTGAAATCCATAAATGTGGATTGCTTATTTATAATGAATCATAATATCACCAAAAACCAAAGGTTTGGATGATATTATGTGCCAGGACTGTTTTATGTTTCTGTACTGTATTCACAATCCTGACTGAAATTATCACCGTAACCGTATGACCCGGCAAACTTGCAATATAATGTCTTTTTATCAAAACATAATTTGCAGAGCAAACTTTTAAAAGAGGAAATGTCCTCTTAGTGGTGTATATTTGTTTTGACCAAGACAAGTAATGATCACCGGGGGGAGCTAGTATGCAGTTGAAGACTGTCTAGTGACAGTTCAACAAATGGATGTTTGCTGGTCCCAAGAAAGGAAAAAAGAAACACTGTCAATAACTTCAACAACCTCCACACTTAGTGCTTAGCATCGAGTGCTTGTTAAAGAACTTTGGAAGACATGATTTATTTGACGGGTGCCACCTAGAGATGTTGTCTCAGGCAGCAAATAAACCATTAAATGATTAAACAGAATATAAATCAAAGCGATTTTAATTAGCTGATACAATGTGGTTTGAAGTAGAGCACGTGTTGCAAAAACAAAGGCTCCACTGGCACATTCTGACCCCACATGGTTTCCTTTTCTTTTGCTTTTCCAATTAAGCCACATTGTGGGTTTCTCCTTTGGAAGGTAATTGTTACCACAGCCTACGTGTAATGCGTAGCGATGATCAGTCTTTGTACCCCTCAGTGTGTTTGGGACTCTTGACTTGATTATTAGAGCTTGGCTGGTCACTTAAGCACTCCCCGTGTTTGCTTTCAATTGAATGCAGCTCTTATCGTGTAAATACTGTCCTGTTGTCTTTTACTTCTCCTTAAAACTTTTCTCCGTGCAGCTTATTGTCAGGAGCTTCTATCCTCCAACCGTGAGGTCAGTTAATGTTTCACTGAGCAGCTGTGGAAAGCACATTAGCACTAGCAAAGGCAGAAAATAAGAGAGGCTGTTGAAATGTATATAAGTCAATGCAGTTTAAGAAGTGTCGCCTATGGAGAACACACATAATTACATAGGCTTTATATCTGGATGCTTATTTGGTGAAAGGTGACAAAGGTAAACAAACAGGCTCCTGGCTCGTGTCTCAGTGGAGCTGTCCACAGTCGTGGTGCTGAAATCAATCTTGGCAGTGAGCTGGTTCATGCAGCTCCCTCAGGCCATGTGTGGAGCTGCACAGTGACAGCAGTGCCAAATCTTGTGTTTGGAACAATGCATGACCTTTTAAAGTTGACTGCCTGTATCATCCTGCCACCTGACAGTGTGTTTCATCAACAACACTATGAAACTTTCTCTTTCTCCCAACTTCACTCTAGATATTCCATATTTTTTTCTTTGCGCTATCAGAAATACCCTCACTCAACTGTTGACTTGTACACATATCTAGAATACTGATTCCAGTGCTCTCTTTTTGTCCCAAATTGTAAATCTGTATCTATGTCACTGAGTCTCTGATGGTGGGGGTGTTGAGAACATGAACGCACAGAAACTGAATTGAGATCTTTACTTTAATAACTCACTTTTTCCCCCTCAAGTATGGGAATCAAACTACTGTATATGATCTGGCAGCGAAGTTCAATATCCTGGAGCAATCAAAACATTTCATGATTCACTCCAGCATATATTACAACTGCCAAGCACGCACATGTGATTTGAAGATGAATGAAAATGTTATGTTTAGTTTATTCTCTATTCATCTTATAAATCTACATGTTGCAGAGAGAAGGAGATACAGTCTTGCTATCTAACACAAAAACACACATAGAAGTCTTCAGGATGATGATAAAGACACTGTTAGACTGAAGACATTAATAAAACAAGGCCATCTCTCCCCCCGCCTTTGCACGCCAAACATATCTTCGTCTCTGCCTGTGACTCACATCACGGACTTTCTATCTTCCCTTCTTATCTGAGACTGCTTGGTTCCTTTCCCTCCAACAGATGACTGGTTCAAAAGGGCAGGAATTGTGCAGAAACTGCATGGCTTCTAACAAACCCCTCTTTCCTCCATGTGTGTGTGTGTGCGTGTGTGTGTATGTGCGTGTTAGTGTGTGAGCGCGTGGCACAAATAGTTAGACAAGCTGTGCTAACAAGAATGTGGATTCTGTGTGCACAGAGATGTGACACACGGTGAGAGAGTTGCAGCGCAAACAATGTTTTGTTCAGAACTGGAACTATTTCTGCTCTATGTGGGAGGACGGAAGCACTGCTGCTCAAGAGCCAGGCCGCCGCAAACCCCTTTGTTTTATTGGCAGATAATGCAGCGGGACTGGGAAAACAACAGAGTGAAATAAATATAATTTATATGGGAGTAGACACACTATGCAAATCTTTTGCGTTCCACTGCCTAACCTGCAGTGCACAAAACACTGTCAGTCATCTAGCTCCGGCACAATGAAAACTAAAAATCCCTCTGAAAAGAACTCTGCTCATATGTGGAAGTATTTAGTTCTTCTTGCATTGATCCCTGTTTCCATTTCCTGTGTAATGGACTTGCCAGTAATGAGTGCTCACAGTGATCTGATCCAAGCTGACAGGTCTCCATATTATCAGCTGCTGGGAGCTGGGAGCCGAGCAGTGAAGCCAACTAAATATAGGTGCAGGTGGAGGACAGAACCTTGAGCGCTCCTTTATACTGGGACCGGGGAAGGGGGGGAAATGCAGAGAAATGCAGAGGTATGTGAAAAGACTTCCTGTTTTTTGTGGGTTTTTTTTCAGTTTTCCTTTGCCTGTAGATTTAGTTTCCTGTTTATGGTCGGTGTATGGTGTCACTGTGCTGGGGGGAAAAAAATCATCATCACATTTGCGATACAGCTCCCAGTGTGTGTGTGTGTGTGTGTGTGTGTGTGTGTTTGTTTGTTAGAGCAGATATTATCCAGCCTCATGGAATGCATCTTAATCACATATAAAGTCAAATGCAGATGTAGTGTTTGGGAGAGCAGGCAGAGGCAGGTATGGGGTGGATGTATAGGGGATGTATAGTCGGAGCAGTGGGTGATGATGACGCTGTCTCTCTGAGAGGTGATCGCAACCTCCCACGTCGCACATCCTGCACATCAGCTGCTGAACCCAGCTCCGTCTGCACCCACGGTCTCCTGGAACACCTTGAACACGTTGTGCGTCTCTCTCTCTCTCTCTCTTTTCCTCTCTCTCCCGCTCTCCCTCTCTGCGCACCTCTCCCTCGCTTCATTATACCGCACCTGTCAGCGGTGGACGCAGGCGCGCGCTCTCCTCTCTCCGCTCACCAACATGACTTCTGCTAAAGAGGAGAGCGGCCCGCAGAAAGCGGCTCAGCAGCAGGACCAGGTAGGACCCGACCAACTGTTGCTTTATGTCCTCGTGCGCGTCATCTCTCCTGATGCTCGTCTCCGACCTCTTCCTTTGTTTTTTTTTCTCTCTCTCTCTCCATCTCTCGGTCGCCGACTATTTCCATGAATGGCCGTTTCAGTTTTCCGGGGACAAACTAACAGATCGACAGGCTGTGTAAAGATGATAATCAGGAAGTGTTGTCATTTCAAACAACCTAAATAGAAACAACTCTGCCAACTCGTGCGTCCTGGTCCGTGACGCATCGTGGTGATAGCAGGGCGCGTTGAAAGTCTGACTCAGATCAGGGAATCCAGCCCTGAGTCCAGTTTGTAGAGCAGGATGCGCCACTCACCACCTGCTTTGACCACGTTTTAATTGTTGCCATGCCTGGCATAGAGTAACATACACACGTGGCGCGTGCGGGGGAAAAAAAGGTGAGGGCTGAGCATGACCCTGCCTCACGTGCGTCTCCACTGCCTCCAAACTGTGATTGGCCCGCGGGCAAACAAAAGTCACATATCAGTAAAAGTAAAGTGTTGTGCAGTATTTATGAGGTTCAGCTCCAGCATGGTCCACACAGCTTCAGTTACCTTTGTTTGAAGCAGGCCCCTCACACACTGGCAAAATTAGCATTCACCAGGCGCAAGTGTAAATGCACACAATGGCAGAGGCCACTTGCATATGCATCTGTGTTGCTTTAATGCAGACCCAGGCTTTGGGGGGTGACAGTGCATAGCAACATGAACTAGACTGGTATATAACTCCAGAAATGATTAGTAGGAAATAGTCAGCTGTTTTACCTTGATCTAATCTGTCATAAACAACCTTGTGTTGGAGCTTTGGGGTAAACAGTTGATTTTAACACCATAAACCAAAAAATATTCTGCACCAGTTTGTTGCCATTGGAGCCTTGAATAAGTGACTTTTGGATTTTCTCTCTAGAAATGGTTGAGCGCTTTATTTTGACACACACACACACACACACATACACACACAAGGCACAACTTCTGTGCCTCTTCGGTAAATATTTAATGAACTGCCAATGAAACCTCAGCCCACAGGTGTAGCCTCTATACCATAACAGCCTGTGTGGTGTCGTGTTTTCACAGGAGCCACTTGAATGTTGTTTGCGGACCAAGGTTTGCACATCTCTAAATCAAACGTAGAGGGAACGTTGGTGTTTTCATGAGAGAAATAGAGGAGGAGGACAGTGAGACAGAGTGGGTGTTAATTGCTCGGTCCTCTTCTGTCAGCTCGATGAGTTTAAATTGTGCTCTGCGTAGGGAACACTGCGACATGATGTCAAGACATGACACACACACACTGCTGGGTTTAACTGAGCTCCTGGCACCGGTAGCTTTATGTAAGGTGACAATCGCTCAGTTGAAATAAACTTATGTTTTATCCAAAGACCGTCTTTATAATACATTTATTGTGCTTGCATGATAGGTGTTGATTGTTGAGCATTTGGCTCATTTATCTTTTTTAAAACGTTGTGCTGAAAGTGTGAGAATCCAAATTAAGTTTCATTGGTGGAGGTGAAGGATGTGCTCTGAACAAAACTCAGATAAATTTGCCATTTGTCAAAGTGGGAGAGGTTGGATTTTACAGTTTCTTTCTTGTCCGCATGAAGATCTATCGCTTGTTTCCCGAATGCAGCTGGCACCTTTGAATATTTTAAGTGTAAAGAGTGTATTCTTGCGTCCTGTTCATGCATTTGGAACGGCAGGAGTGCAGCGCTGATTGCAGCAGAGCAGATCTTTAACCAGGTTCAGATCAAACAAACAGGGGGAAGCTGAGCTACGAGAGGAAATCAGACGGCAGACTTGAAAAACACATCCGACGCAGAATGAGGCACACGCACACGTTCATCTGCACATCAGTGCAGCACGACAACGTATAGTGCATATTTCTCCTTTCTGAACCTGCTCCCGTCATTTCATCGTTATCACCGAACAAAAAGACGCATCTTTGTTTTCATTTTCATGCGTGACAGGGCCTTGACTCCCTTTCATCCCTCCAGCTTTGCACAAACAACGCCATTTCCTGTCGGACGAGGAGCGTGGAAAAATATGTACACCCCCATCTGACATCGTAGCTTCAACAATGACCTTGCTGGTAATATCAGTTTCAAATGCAAGCTCCAGTCAGTGCGTCTACTTTGTACTGATAGAGAGAGAGAGAGAAAATGAGGGGTAGAGAAATGAAGATACCACGACACAAGAAATGATGTGCTGCTAAGAAGTACGTCCAGGATTTAAGCTTCAGCCCTTTGGACTCCGTGCTGATGGGGGGGGGGGGCGTTGATGCATTTGAAGCACTGTACTTGTTAAGCTTCAGCCCTTTGGACTCCGTGCTGATGGGGGGGGGGGGCGTTGATGCATTTGAAGCACTGTACTTGTGCTGGCTTTTATTGAGCTTTAATCTCAAATATAAGTAAATAAGGGAAAAAGCCATTTTATCTTCTTTTCTGTTTGAGATGCAGCTGTGTTCATTAGCGCGGTCGTTACAGGATCAGGAAATGCATCTCCATATTCTTTATCTGATTTGCCATCACTGTTGAGCGCTTTTGTAGAGCACCATTGCAAAGAGCCTTCATATGACTGCTCATCGTAATGCGTGGAGAAATTGCCTGCACACAACGCCTTGTTTCACCCTGTGTTTTTTTATGACTGTGTCTTTCCAGCCCCTGCACTCACTGCCTTTCAACGTTAGGCCTTTTCAAAATAGAATCCATTTTTACTGTTTTCCATTTTCAACAACAGGGCATTTGTAGTATTATCATTTAAAAGTAAACCCAGCATGGAGGGGAACAAAGGTGACTAATGCGGTATAAAAAAGACCAGATATAAAGCGTTCCTAAATAAATTCAGTCCTGATTAAATTAATTATTTTTTTTGGGTCCAAATTTCCATCACGTTTGGTTTGTATATAATTCTTCTGTGTGGATAATATGTCTCTTCTCTTCCTCAGAATGGATTTTACTTTCAGGGACGTTTTTTTTGGGAGGGGGGGCAGAGGAGGGTACTTACTAATCCATTCTTCAGTGATTTAACTTCAGCCGTGCTACAGTTTCTTCTAATGATTCAAAAGATACGGTGCCAGTTTGGTCCAGAGGCAGGAGGCAAATTCATATCCTCTGAGAAAACGCGTCTTTTTCTCTTTCCTGTCAATAGAGTCAGCAGGAGTTAACACCGCCTCTCTGTTTTCTCTCCCTATTTCCATCCCAGTTACACACACTCTGTACGACATCTAATTCTCACCAAGAAGAAAGAGAACCCACACGAAACCTAGAGAATACCTACAAGTTTTTCCGTCTTTTTATATCTCAATAACAGACAGATCTTTCTTTTATGGATCTCATCCCACACTTTCTCACCACTCGTCTCTGAAGCATGAGCACAGATATTTATTGACACAGATTCCCTCCACCTCTCTCGCATGGATTCCCTCAAACTGTTGACTTCAGGAAGGGTCACAAAGGAAATCTATAGACTTTCAACTGCAGCAACCCACCAAGGCTACTCTATAGTAAATACACTTTGTATTGTTTTTGTTTTTTTTTAAGTAAAAGATTTTGTGAATGTGTGTTTGATTGTTTTTTGTGCTAGACTACAATGTTCAGCATGGGAAACCGGATATATATCGGTGAGTTAGCACGATGACGTTAGCAACAAGCTCAAAGCACAGCTCAAATAGAGCCGCTATGACTGTTGTTGTCTATTATTGAGGTTATTATGACTTTAACAGTATGCTTCTTGTACTGTCCATTGTTACAGTGTGTGTGGGTTTCTTTTTCTTTTTTTTCCTCTTTGTGCAGCGTTTTCATTCTGGCATATAAAGGAATACACATTTTTACTCAAACTACATGATATCCATGTCAAACACACACACACAAACACACACACACACACACACACACACACACAGGCACAGAATATGTCCATTCTGATATAAAGGCAGCCGCTGCTCTTACGCTATTTTTAAATGGGACCCACAGAGTGTGTGTAATTTAATGTAGCATTGTCAATACTGTGAATACTGACGCTGAGAGGAGGAATTTAAGTGTCCGAGCCATGGAAGAGAAAAAGCATCTCATCAGATGATGAATAATTTATTCCCAGGTGAAATTGGATAATGGCATGAAAGGCCCTGGTCTAAATCATTTAATATTATTTTGAGTCATTATGAAACCTACACAATGCACTTGTCTTCGTCTCACTTACCTCAGCAGCACATGAACGGTACTGCTCATACTAAAATCATTACTGCCGCCACCATCATCATCATCACCACTGGTACCATCAGTAATTTTATATTAATAACAGCGTGTCAGGTAAATGGAAAATGGTCACCTCACAGTTATGTAGCTCTATGGAGCCTTTGTTAAGACTGTGCTCTGCCTGTGCAGCACAAAATGGCACATAAAGTCAGCTATACAGTAGCTGGTGAATATAGTGGAGACTTCCATATACTTCTTTTAGTAAACCAATATTTATTAGTGGAGCCATTGGTCAGATGTAGACAGCTGAGGCATCGGTAGACTCACACTCAGGATGGTGAAGACACAGAGAACAAAAACATATAAAACACAGTCGAGCTTTTTTTTGTCTATCTCATGTTTTTCTTCACTTCAAAAGTCACGCTTTGGCTCCATTGAGAATAAAAAACATAATTAAAAGACTAAATAAGTTTTATTTGTTTATGTTTTTTTCCCTTCTCATTTTGTGGATCCGTCACAAAATAACCCTTAATGATGAGGACACAGTCTGCAACACTAATAACGCGATTAGAGCTCAGTCGGAAGACTTCATGAGTATGCCAGTGTGTAGGTGTAATTGATGATGACATGTTAAAACCGCTTGGTTAGTACAGTGTACTAAACACCTGAGTCAACTCACAGCTTCCTGCACCTCTCAGGAGAAACAGTGACTGTATCCGCTTCTTTATCACTTTTTCACCCCCCCCCCCCCTTCTGTGCTTCCTTCTCTCCTTATCAGAGCTTGTCCGTTATCTTTTTCCCCCCCCCCCCCCCTTCTGTGCTTCCTTCTCTCCTTATCAGAGCTTGTCCGTTATCAACAAAGATGAAAATCAGACTGAAGAACATTTTGTTTTTCTTTGCTGCACCTCTAACAAGCGTAACCCGCCCACTCCACATTTTGTGAAATGTGACAAAGACACAGCAGCACGCACAGAGACGGGCCGATGTCCCACTGTCTATGAAGCAAAAGCCAGTTGGCATGAATTCTTAATCTGAACTCATGAATGCCCATGACTTATTGATGGTGTTCCAGAAGAAAAGTTTACCTCCACGTCCAAGGCTACAGCCCCACTCGTGGGTTTGACTGCGACAGCGACTGCATTACAGCTGACTGATACAGTATATCGTATGTCAAGTGTCCGATGTCTTTTGACACCTGTCGTTTGCTTTCGTCTCAAATGTCTATAATGTCTCATTTCCTCAAGTCCTGAGTTAATGTCTTTAGGCGTCCGGGGGGCAAATTTCATGATCTCACGCAGCAGCAACATAAGTCCTTACTTTACTGTACAGGAGCCGGCACCATTTCCTCCGCAAATTTAACTCAAGTAGCTCTCTCGGTTCCCTTGGAAACCAGGTGCTCAGAGATCGGGAAAGATCCATTTCACACTTCAGTAGCGAGCGGGGAGACAAAGAGCTGGTTAGACAAAGGGAAAGTGGGAGGAAGAGAGGATTAGAGAAGGAGAGTGGGGGGCGGGGGGGGGGGGGGGGTGCGGGGGGGGGGTTGCAAAAGGAAGGTTGACCTTAGAAGATGCTTCATTCGTCTGACCCCTTTGACTTGAAATAGATTGAAATAGTATCAAATGGGCTGAAATAAATGTTGTTGCTTCCCCTCATGGGATTTTCTACGCTTCAGAACCAAAATGCACTGGGTTTTGTTTAGATGTGGCGTCTTGGGAGAAAAAGAGTGACAATGGCTGCGGCTCTCATTTATTGATGCAGCTTTTATTATCGGCGGTAAGGCATGAACATCCGCCTTTCACACAGACCAACAAAAGATGCAGTCAGCCAGAAGTGTATCAATGTATCTGCTGGAGGTCAAGATTTCCTCTCACTTTTTTTTCATCAAGAGCTCGTCAATGAAGAGGTCAACATCGAGAAAGCGCCCAGGTTTGCAGCCAAACAAGCTGTTATGCACGACTTTTTTTCTACACTTCATGAGAGAGAACTCATCGTGAGTTTGTAGCATCTTGTTTCGTTTGTAGCATCCTGTTTCGTTTGTGAGAATGCTGATGGTTTGAATGTTCCACGTTTTACAAAGGGATAATAAAGTCTGCTAGGATAAAGCAATCAGCGCTAAGACACTTTAATACCAGAGCACTGTGAGAGAGAACAGTTCACTTAAACTTCTAAGTGTTAAACACATTGTGTTGGTGGTGGTGTTTTAAAAGGCAATGAATTCATGCATAATAATATATGAATTAGTTTCTTTATTTTAAAAAAAAGTATTTTCAGTCTGTCAGTCCCTTAATTTGTTTTTTAACTCTTTAGACTGTTCATCCTTTTCCATCTGCCACTAATGGGGTTTTAAATAGTCTGATTTTACAATGAACGCATTAGTGAAGAACTCAATCAGTGGCCTTTTTACCCGTAGAAGCGGTGTTTCTTGCATGTTCGCCCACATCTTAGCTGTTGCCTATATCTGGGTCAAAACCGCATCCATGTTTATTAATTTAAGTCAATATGTCATTAGTCATGCTTTAATAAATCACTTTTCAGAAGCATAGCATGTTGTTGGTGGTTTGCTCATTAAGATGGTGGTATAAATAACTGACGGCTCCACAGCTTGTTACAGGAAGTACGATAAAGACTAATTACATCTTTCTCAAGTCGGTGTCATGTATCCACGCGTTTTGTCAGTGAAGGTTCATAGTTGTGTCCTTTTCAGCCGGATGCTTTTTTTATAGAGAATTTTTCATACTGAGGGAAGGCAAACATCCAACACACAATTTGACTGCCTATTGATTCAAATTGTGAAAAAGCTCCGTGACCTCTGCTTGAATAATTGGGTGTCTGTGTACCGAAATGCCAAGTGCAGGAGGGAAGATACCAGTGCTTATCAAAGTTGTTTTCATCCGACATTTCTTCAGCCAGGATTAACCCACAACATTCAGAAAAGAGAGCCGTCGGAAATCATTTTACCTTGTGCCTCTTCAGCTCGGAGGGGAAATGACTCAAACCTAATATTTACTCGCCTGCCTCCCAGGCTGGCATCAAAGTGCTGAGAGATACCACTGTTTATGTGGCATAAATCCAGCTGTCACATTTATAGATCTGTACTGCGAGTCAGACACAGGCAGCACAGGGCTGGAGACTGGAATGGGATGCTTTTTAATTTACCTGCTGTACCTACACTAAACGTTTTGCCATTTTCCAGCCCAGATATACACAGGAAAACAAGCAACCAGATACAAGACTATTATCCGCATGCCTGTCAATGCATTTGATTATTTCATTTCTTCCTTGGTCAGAGGTCTGAAGCGATTGTTGATACCACAGGCGACTTCAGCAGCACGTCTCTCCTATTAGGATATAATAACACGCAGGGATTAATATCATATGAATCCAGACCACAGGTCTGTGCATCTTATCATGGAAATCCTTACCTCTGCAGCAATAAATCACCTTATTGATGGGCCTGTTGTTTCTCTGTGTGTACTCACTGCCAGCAGTATTGATTTGCTTTGTTGTGAGACAAACTTGTGCAGAGACACTAAGTGCACGGGCAGCGTACATGCACGCACACAGTCACACTTTAAAAAGCCAAGATTTAAAAAGCAACTTGCAATGTCGTCGTTTATAGTAATTTAATGTCTTTAAAGTGCATACATTTATGTCCATTGGACATGCACATGCATACACACACACGCCCACACATACACAGACACACACACACACACACACACGCCCTCATTAACTTGTAAATGGTTCACTGAGCTGCTGCATAGTGTATAGACCAAGTCTAATTGGTTACAAGGATATCAACAGCTGGACTGATACGGGTGGCTGGAGCTGCTCAGCTTCCTCACTGACTGTGACCAGTGAGATTAATGTGGGTGTGCATGTGTGCGCGTGAGAGAGAGAGAGAGAGAGAGAGAGAGAGAGAGAGACAGACAGATTGATTAGAAAGGAACGATATCTAACACCTTAACGCTGAGTTTGCATTTCACCCCCTTCATTCACTAATACCCCAGTCCAGTCTTTCCCACACAGGGATACACAAGGGGTACTCCGGTAGTGTAAACTGTATATACACATATTGGCTCTTATTCAATATTGTTGGGTGTTGCTGAAGACAGGTACTTTGTTTCAGCTGTCAGAAAAGGTTAAGAGTCACTGTCCTTGAAGGTCTCCAGTGCCACTCACATGCCAAGTGGTGGCATTTCGGAAAAGCTCCCTGTCCTGAAAATAGCAACATGACACTTGTGGCTGAGACGCGACAATGAATCATCTTAAACATAGGGATGTTCGATATTGGCTTATTTAACGATATCCAACATACCAGTATTGTCCAACTATTCATTTCCAATACCAATCGATACTGATATCGATTGGTAACCAAAAAACCGAAATAATTTCAGGTAAACAAACAAAAGTACACAAAACAAAAGTATCTCAAAAACTATAAACTGCATCTCTCATATTTCGACATTTTGAGTTAGAGGAGTAGTAGTGATGTATAATATGTGCATGTAAAAGTTGTGATGTTTTAGTATAGACACCGTGCACGGAATGGACATGTGAGTATTTTTGTGTTAATGCCACACACAAAAAAATCGCACAATAAGCACTAAAGGATTAGGCTCAGCACCTGATTGCTGCCTCCCACACCCCTCTTTTGTCAGTCCTGTGTTTTTTTCCCCACTGTATGTTTTACAAATAGCACCGATTAACCGTCTACCATCTGTTAGGCCCTGTGAATAGTGCAGCTCATTATTCTGCCTGTTGTATCTGCATTAAAACCTTAGTTTCACTCCAGCTAGCAGGCGAAGCTGCAGGGACTCTGTATATGAGCAGCGGGCGGCAGCGGGAGGATGCAGTCATACTGCACATGAGTTTCCAGCATCTATCTCACAGTGAATGAGCCGTCCTCCAGCCCACCTCTGCCTCTGGCTGTGATAGAACATTATATATCTTATGTAGTCTATAATGAGATAACTCTCAAATGCTGTGTATCAATTTTGAGATCAAGGTCAAAATTATTACTATTGTATTATATTATATTAAAATGATGTGTTACATATGCAATGTGTATGCTTCTCAGGACCTTGTGGGCAGTGCTCCGCCTCAGAGGAACTGGAAGGGGATAGCCATCGCCCTGCTGGTCATCCTCATCATCTGTTCCCTGATTGTCACCTCCGTCATCCTGCTGACTCCTCGTACGTACAGTGCACACGCATTCACCAACATGCAAGCAAGCGTGTATGTACCATGGTGCCTGGTCAAAGGCATTTGTTCATTGGAAGTAAAATTAAATCATTAAAAATATAAATGTAAATAATAATCTGGAGGCTCATCCAGAATTCATGGTTTTGTTTGCCAGATATTGAGTTCAACACATTGTTTTTTGGGCCGTGACCTAATGTTCCAAAAATTGTTGGTGAAAGTTGCTGGTAAAAAAAGAAACAAACAAACCAATGAGCTATGAATTTATAGATTTCCACAGTGGCGATAACAACAGGCAGTATTCAGCCACTGTCACTTCGACTTGTTTTCTACCTCACTTCTCGTGTACTACACAGCCTTGACAACAAATCATTTTTACATACCTCGTATAAAGACAGACCACATAACTCTGCAAAGGATGCACAGCCCTCTCAGTAACTACTGATCAAACTTTCTGTGTGGCTTGAACTTAATATGCATCAAAGTACAAATGAAATATATGCATACAACTGTTGACATGTGTGTTGGTGTACACGCATCTTATCTTACATTCCTGAAATTCAGGCAACCAGTTTAACTTAATATCCCTGTTTCAAAGTTTATCAAATGCCACAGACTTTTTCGTTTGTTCGTCTTCTACCGCTTATCCGGGTCCGGGTTGCGGGGGCAGCAGTCTCAGCAGGGACTCCCAGACGTTCCTCACCCCAGCCACTTCCTCTACTTCCTCTGGGGGGACCCCTTGGCTCTCTCAAGCCAGCTGGGAGATATAGTCTCGCCAGCATGTTCTAGGCCTACCACAGGGTCTCCTCCTAGTGGGACATGCCCAGAATATCTCCCGAGGGAGACGCCCAGGGGGCATCCTGATCAGGTGCCCAAACCACCTAAACTGGCTTCTCTCGATGCGGAGGAGTAGCACCTCTACTCTGAGCCCCTCCCGGATGTCAGAGCTTCTCACCCTATCCTTAAGGCACTACACAAAGCTCATGACCATAGGTGAGGGTCAGGACGAAGACTGACCAGTAATTTGAGAGCTTCGCCCTTCGGCTCAGCTCCCTCTTTACCACAGCAGACCGGTTAAGCGCCCGCATCACTGCAGACGCTGCTCCGATCTGTATGTCAGTGTGTCCTGTCCTGCATCTTACCCTGCCATCTGATCCAGCTCATCACTCGTGTGTCCAAAACATACAGCCTCAGATCGGCTGATACGACTACAAAGTCGATCATCGACCGTCAGCCTAAGGAGTCCAAGTGCCAGGTGCACTTGTGAACATCCTTATGCTTGAACATGGTGTTCGTTATGGCCAAACTCACTTGCACAGAAGTCCAATAACTGCTAACACCACTTAAGTTCAGATCAGGGAGGCCGTTCCTCCCAATCAAACCTTTCCAAGTCTCACTGTCATTGCCCAAGTGCGCACTGAAGTCCCTCAGTAGGACAATGGAGTCCCTGTTAGGGACAGTTTCCAGTGTCCTTCCCAGGCTCTCCAAAAAGGGTGGGTACGTGAACTGATGCATAAGCACAAACAACAGACAGTGTCCGTTCCCCTACCCAAAGGCGAAGGGAAGCTACCCTTTCATCCCTTGGGAAGAACTCCAACACACAGCTAGAGAGTCGGGCTGTTAAGAGCAGGCCCACGTCTGCCTTCCGCCTCTCACCTGGGTCAACTCCAGCATGGAAGAGCCCACACTGTGCGTTGGGGTGAGGCCAACTATATCTAGCAGGAATCGCTCTACGTCCCGCACCAGCTGCGGCTGCTTCCCAACCAGTGAAGTTACGTTCCATGTCCCTACAACCAGTTTAGGTAGCTGGGGATCAGACCGCCAAGGCCCCTGCCTTGGCCTGCTGCCCATTCCACACTGCACGGGACCCATATTTCTCTCCCTACGGGTGGATGACCTGCGGAAAGACGGTCCCATGTCCCTGCTTCCGGCTGAGCCCAACCGGGCCCCACGGGTGAAGGCCTGGCCACCAGGAGCTTGCCTACGGGCCCGAAACCCAGGCCTGGTTCCAGGGTGGGGCCCCGGTAACCCTCCAGACTCTTTTTAAAGAACAAAAGTCCAAACACTTAGCAATGTACTGGGCCCTTTAAAAAGTATTGCAGCTCTGATCTGTTTGATGGAGATGCCTCACTCTGCATCCTAGTCCCATTTGTTTTCATTGTTAGGAATTAAATTTTGGTGTCGCCAAATTTTCCTCTTGTTTCAGATCCCACTTCCTCCCCACATGTGTTCACTGGGCCCAAATGTATTTCAACTGTGTTTCCATCTTTCCACCTTTTTGTTTCCATCAAGATTTTGAGTGCTTGCCTGGTTTTTGGATGTGTTTACATAATTATGCAGTAATAGCTCCAGCCTGATGAACGGCTGGAGCTATTACTGCATAACTGATGCCATTCATCTCTGGTTGGAAATTAGTTTTCTCCCCTCATCCTACAGCTTCCTGCAAGACTCGTGAAATTCTCAGATTTTTTTTTACAAGTCGATAAACACTTCACAATGTCTGACATGGTATTTACTGAACTCTAACCAATCCGTCACAGTGTGAAGCCTGCTGAACAATCTGTCAGTTCACTGTAAGTTTTGTACAGTAAGATCAAGCTGTCAGCCACTGTGACAACTCCTGTGTGACTGTTGTTTCCTGAGTGTTGGTGAGGTAGAGCACAGTTAGCGTGGCAGTCACACACCTAATGTGTCTCTTTCCGCATCATGCATACGCTAACTCATTTGTGTTCCCCTGTTGTCTGCACATTTCTATGTCTTTCGGTGATGCACCTGACAGGTGAAGATGACAGCCTTGCCCTGAAAAAGAAAGTGACTATCGAGGATGTTTTTGGTCCAGACTTTCACATCCACGACCCAGACGCTAAATGGATCAGTGGTGAGTGACCACTTCCTTTTTGACATTTAGAATCTGTCTCTCATGTCAAAATACAAAACATAATAAATCCCCCTTTTTCATTCATGAGGTGAAAAGAAGAAGAAAAACAACCCTAACATTAAAATTACATGAAATAAGCCTAAATATAATGTCTTTATTGTGACATATGCATAAGTTTGGGCACATGCCTTTTAAATGTGTAACTCTTTAGGACTTACCCAGCTGACTGAAAATTGTCAGTAGGACTTTCCAGCTGATGACAAATGTTGTGCCTCTCCCCAACAGCCATTGGCTCGTTTAACAAAATGACTCAGGATCCAAAGTGAAGCTAATTAATGGATACAAAGCTTAGGGGTGCTATAAATAGACGCTTCTTCTGTCTCAAATGTTGTGTAAAACAGCAGATAATGTGAACTGTAGGAGGCAGATAAGGAAGACCGAGGGAACTTAAAGATAAAACTCTGTGTCTGCTGTGTAGAAGAGCAAAGAAAAAAATATTCACAAACACTATTATTTCAGAAGCTGTGGAAATGAAATGTGCAAAAAAGTCCTCTTCCTAGAACGCAGCTCGCTGAATAACACTATTTTTCTGTCCAGTAAACTGGAAGACTCATCAGAGTTTTACAGAAATATCAGGAACTGTTTAAAATTTTTGAGGGATACTCAGGAATCAATCTCGAGTCTGTTTGCAGTTCAGTCCACAGATAATGTTCACGGTAGAGAAAACTTTGGTTTTGCACTGAACGTAGTGAAATATGTTTTTATCCTAACAACGATGTGTACCTATTGATGCCTGTATGTCTGAACGCATCTGGTCTGTTATCGTGATGAATCCTGATGACAAAAGCACCAGTTTCCCAGCTTATTTTAATATGTATGACAAAGCTGATGCGGAATAGGAAACAAAGAGTATACAATGGTTTTAAAGTGAACGAGTAGAATGAGTTTGCTGTGGCCTCCGTGACCTTGATAAGGAAGCCAACGGGAAGCTCCTGGCTGAGTTCACAAAGTTGGAACGGCTCACTCAGTGCCCCCTGGTGTTACACAGGGAAAAAAAATACCGACAATCCTTTTCAGCTTCTGCATGATAAACTCAAAGTCACTGTAAAATGGATTAGTGTGCATTGTGACGAGTAAAAGTATTAACATGAACACTGTTCTATCTACATCTACATTTCCTTTATTAAAGGATATGTACATATATATCCATTTGCATAGTTGCTTTTAATCAGCCAATAATGATGTTTGGTCTAATCTCATTCAAGTGCACAGCGAGTTCCTCAAAACACTATTTATATATGATGTTTTATTTCTTCTCAATAACAACCTACAAACTAAGTTGTACTTAAAGCGCACACATACACAACTGAACTGGAATCTGGTGAACAACAGCAACTGCTTTTTATCCTAGTGCCCTGACATTTGTAGATGTATGTGTAAAGTTATTATGATCATCAGTGCTAGTTGCATTATTATACGTACATTTTCTGCTTGTGCTGACAGACATGTTATATCTGTCCTCTTGTTCTATGGCACAGACCCTGCCCCTGATTACACATATTACCAGCTTAGTAATGTACAATGAGCGAAGTGCCTGTGTTACTGTGCCCTTCACTTACTGCAATGATGAAAATGTCCTCAGCACCTGACGAAAAATCCGGCAATCAATTGTGTGACATTGCATCTTGTCTTAGTTAAGTTAATGCAATCAACTCCCATTTGGTGGTAATGATCTTCTGATAAGATGTCCGATGGGACAACTTCACACTTCAGCAGCACTCATCAATATTTTGTGGGCTTCGTTCCCAGCGGTGTGTAAACGATCCCTGTTGCTCTTTGATCACTGTCTCGCCTCTGTTGTCTTTGGACTCGCCTCTCACAGCTTCTTCAAACTCAAAGGGTTTGACCTTCAAGCTAATCTGACGTGTGTTTGAGATATAACAGAGTATATAAGTATAGGACTGCCAAACAGTGAAAACACAATATCAACAATGAACATCTGTAGACACGATAGCTTTAGCAGCAGAAATTACTTTCACTTTAACTAATTCCAGCTCAGACCCTATGGAATGCATTTGGCTTACATTCCTAGTCTCAATATGCACAAGACACAATATACCATTATCAGTTTGTCCCATGTCGTAATATAGTGAAACAAAACCGTGCAACTCTGCAAGATGACCATTTCTAATGACACAGGAGAATTTGTTTGGCTTCCGTTTCTTGGCCTGAACCCAACACTCGAACAGGCTCCTTTGTCGAGCTGTTAATTTGCCAATGTTTAATCACAAGGAAGCTTCTGCAAACTCGTTTTCCAGTAACATTGGTCTGGAAGCTCCTGAGACAAGCTCTAAATTATTACAAAAACAAACACGTACTTTGTATTTTGATTTTCAAAACAAAGGGAAACAGAAACGGTTTTGACGAGATGAAGATAAAGCCATTCCACACTACCTGCCCAGCAACAAACAGCACAAAAGTGGCTGGTGAGACATAGTTGAGCCTTTCACATCTCAACAGTCAGATATTATGTTGTTAGTGCAGATGTGATTGAATAATGGACGCATATTCATCAGATGTCCAGAGTGTGTGCGTCCAAATTGTTGCTCGACAACAACAAATCCATGATATGAATTTTATATGTTAATGGGCGAGTGCTGTAGTGCTGTGTTTACAGTTTGTCTGCGGATAAAAAAAATGAATTCAACATTTTCTACATTCACAGATAATGAGCTGTTGTATCGCACAAGGGACGGGGACGTTGTTAAGCTCAACGCTGACACAGCGGAGAAAAGGGTCATCGTACCGAAACAGTTGTTTGTGAGTATCATCCTCCCGACAATTTACTTCCAGAGCAGTATATGTATTATATACTGCTACTGCACTGGGTGTATCACTACTGTGAGTGTGTGTTGTCTATCGCATCCAGGACAGATCCAGAGCCGCCAAGTACCAAGTATCTCCAGACATGCAACATGTGTTGTTTGCCTTTGAAGTGAAACCGGTGAGAAAACACATTTACGCACCAACTGCCACCATATACGTTTTCCAGACTTTGTTCTTCTTTGACTTTGACGCCGTTTGTTTTCGACAGATCTACCAACACTCCTATTTGGCCAAGTACATTATTTACAGCCTTGTGACACAGTAAGAATCACCTCCAGTGTCTTCCTTTATGTCTGTTGTTTGTTTTGTTTTTTTATGGTTGTTGTCGCTTGTCTGTCCTTGTCCTCTGCCAGATCTCTGACGGGACATTGTGCCCTCAGCTTGGCCTGGTGGAGACAGTACACCGAAACCTCAGCCACATTTACCTGCTTTTACTGACACTTTCTTTTGGGGAAATGCACTGAAAGTCCAATTGCTGCGCTGTGCATTCAGCCTGGCCCGTTTTTAGCCTTTCATCCATCCAAGTCTGCTTATTTTCCCGCTGTTCTGTATTTGCACTGAGCCCAGCAAAGTCAGGTTGTGCTAAAAAGGTACGCGGATGATTGATGAAGCCTACTGTGAGGAAGCAAGCTAAAAAGACACTCTGACTCCTTTGCTGTGACTCTGCGTTTGTATTCAGTAGCTCTGCAGGTACTGTGCATGCAGTGCACGTATGACAACTGCTGAATTAATGTGTCGTCTCCACAGGGAAACTTGGCCCCTCAATCCCCCTGAGGTGCATGAAGCTGCCCTGCAGTTTGCTGGATGGGGACCCCGGGGCCAGCAGCTGGTAAGGAGGCCATACCCCTAAGATTTGACTCCCTGACTCACTGGCACATGAAGGGACAGATCAGAGAAAGGAGGCTCAGTACCGATTCGTGGTTTGTCACAGCGGAACAAGACAAATGTCGTGGCAGCAAGAGGTTTATGTATAATGATGTAATGACGGCATTAGGGGCCGAGGGTGAGCTCTCTTTGCTTTCACCTCATTCTGTGTCGCAATGAAGCCAAAACAATTTGAAATTTCACAACTTTGCTGGTGAGAGCCACAGTGGCAGATGGCAGCAACCTGGCGTCGCTGCAGGGAAGTGTGTGTGTGTGTGTGTGTGTGTGTGTGTGTGTCTGTGGCCACATTTGGGGACAGATTTTGTTAACTGTCCAGCGAGTTGATTGGGGAGTGTTTGTTCACTGGTGCAAGGATAACTGGTCATAAATTTGTTCTGCTCCCTTTATCTTGCTTTTCCCTCATATGTAAGAGACCAGGACAAACAAATTGGTTTTGAATTCAACACAGGTAAAAAAAGACAAGTCTAATATGAACTTCAGAGGAGGTCTGTTGCAAAGTGTTGGCTAATCAGTAACACTTTCAACCATGTAAAGTACACAGAGTGTATTTTAATTGGCTGTAATTCAAAAAGTTTGCAACTGATTTTAAATTGACATCAAGATGTTCTACACAGAAACAGTGAGTTGTGATGATTTCAGACAGTGGTAATATATTTTTTAGCTTTTTGTCCTGGATCTTAAAAGTTTATATGAGACCTAAAATCATCAATATGTTTTTAGCTGCAGGCTGCTTGTGTAAATAAAACTTGACAGCGTTTATTTCTCTGTGCTATATAGAGTTCTTCTGATCTCCAAAAACTTTAAAACAACCCCATCGAGCCACATTATTTCCTTCAGTGACGTGTGCCTGTGATACAGCCAACATGGGGACTGCAGTTTGTTTCTCCTGTTGCTCTTAATAATGACTTGTGCTGTAAATGTGTATTAATCATTTTCTCTATTTATCTCAAGGGACATTATTGTTTCTTTTTTAAGAATCAAACCGTGTAGTTGAGATTTGTATCTATACAAAGTGTATTAGACAGACAATTAGAAAATCAAGCCTTTTTTTCGGGTTTGTTGACAGCGGGAGATGAATCCATTATGCCTTATCCTTTAATGAGTTTAAAAGCGGCATTGATTCACGTAGCTGATAATCTTTTGTTTTTTCCTCTTTAATCCAATCCACTTTTTTATTTTACCTTGTTGACTCTAAATTAGTTTCTATTTTGATTGCTGTGGTTAGACAACAGACGGTCCCGCGTTTAAGCAGCTCTTACTTAAAAGCCTTCTCCTCCTCAATAATTGTCCTTATCTTATCATTGGATTAAATTACAGATACATCTCTGTGAAAAATATAAGAATTTCAGCTGATGATGAGATTAGATGATGAGACTTTGAATGTCGCGGAGGGAAGGCAGATTAACACGCCTATGGTAATGATGTACCTGGTTGTTCCCTTTGCTCCCCATCTGATTAAATGAACAGCAAAGATTATGCCAGAAAAATGAGATGAGCTCTTATCTTTTATGTCTGTCTCTCCCGATGATGTTGGATGCACTTTTTCTTTCTCGTAGGTTGTGAGTATAATGATTTCCTGTTACGTTTATCAGAAATGAAGCAATTTATCATCAAGTGTTTCGTGAGTATGAAAGGTGTGTGTGTGTGTGTGGGAGTTTGTGGCTGTGTGCAGTGAGGCATCAGATGTATAGTGAGAGGAGCAGGGAGATGAATCCTGCAGTGCTCCCCTCATTAAACCACTAGCAATTACTCTACCATGACAGAGCAATCAGTGAGACTGGGTCAGCACTCTCACACACACTCACACACACACTCACACACTCTAAAACACAGGCAGACCTGAGAAGGAGGTTACACTTCACATGGGTAGTTTTCGTAGAAGGAATCAAAACAATTGTAGAACAAAATTGGACAATATTTTACAAAACACACATGCACATGAACACCCTCCTACATGAATGAGAAACCCTGCTAATTGAGCTCCACAGGTATCTTTGACCTGTGTACGAATCAACACCTTAACGTGGTGGAGGGATTTGAGAGGACAAATGCCCCTGGTAGGGTCTACCAAGGCAAATTCACAAAAAGCCTTGATGATCAGACATGCAATAGTCAAGGAACCTTGCACAGAATAGGTAAAACCCTTTCTGGGAAACAACGTTGCCGTTCCTTACCACGGACAAGGAAAGGCATCAGGGTCAGATGCGGTGGGAGACTACACGTACTGACACCTGGTTTCACAGACTAGCCCTAAGGATGTGGAATGTCACCTCTCTGGCAGGTGAAGAACCTGAGCTGATGTGGGAGGTGGCGTGATACTGACTAGATATAGATTAGCTCACCTCAGTGCAAAGCCAGAGCTCTGGAACTTCTGGCAAATGACTCTCTTTTTTTCTGGAGTTGCCCAAGATGATAGGTGCAGGGCGAGGAGTGGGGATACTCAACAAAGGTAGTTCATAAATGTGCCTGATCCAAGAACACCTTAGGCCAGTGATCACTGATAGACTTTTTGGATGTATAATCTGCGGCCTTATGTCTTGGACACTCGGATGAAGAGAGGAGCAGAGCTGTCAAATCATCAACCCTATGATGAGCAGACTCAAATGGCAGGGAAGGCTACTGGACAGACCTGGTAAAACCAGTTTGGACATTCTTCTCCTGGTTGCCTTCCTAAGGAGGTTTTCCGGGATCGGCCATCGGGGAAGAGATCTTGCGGTAGACCCAGAACATGTTGGAGTGATTATCTATCCCATCTGGCCTTGGAACAGCTCAAGATTACCCATGAGGAGCTGAAAGATGTTGCTAGGGAGAGGGAGGTTTGGGATACTCATCTTAGCTTGTTGCCCCTACGCCCAGATTTTGGATAACAAGTACGGAATCAATGAAAGAAGGTATCTTGCTACTTTCATCCAGACACAAATTTTAAATGGTTCCAATTTTGGCTCCAATTCCATGAAAGCGGCTCTGCATCATTTGCCAGCCACCTGCTCCCTTTGCTTTATATTGCCCTCCACTGATCTGTCTTTCTCAGATGCTGAGCCCACAATACAAAATGTTGGTTTTCTACCGTGGCCATAGATCAGAGTATAAGGAGCTGTGTCTATCTCTTTTCTGACTGTGGTTCTGATTTGAGCCTGAGTTGAACTGAAGAGGTTTCATCTGTCAGTGCCATCAAACACAGCAGGAACTACAGATACAAATCAATTACACATTCATTCCCTTATACAGATGCCAGACGAAGCATCAAACACACTGGAGTGGATTGACAGAGTGGTTTTAAGTGGCTCATCTGCCAGGCCATGTGTTTTTATATCCTTCAGCCAGCGCCGCTGTTGGCGTTGAGGGTTTAAACTGTGTAATACACAGTTTATCTCATAGCCACCCTGCAAGACAGCATAACGCCTTAAAAAAAACACTGGAGAGAATGGAGAGAAAACTGTTTGCCTTCAGTCATTAACAATGTGTTTGTTTGTGTGTGTGTGTGTGGGGGGTGATTGCGTGCAGGGCCACAATCATTAGCGAACGAAAGGGTTTAGAGACGAATCCAGCTTAAACGGTAATGTGACAAATATGCGTTAATACAGTACCAAAGGCAGGTGTTGACTGAGACTTTAAGAGTCATGGTCACTGCGTTTCTATTTGGATTAAGATTAAGTGATGTTGTTAAACAGACACAAGTGGGGTTTGGTACAAAGGCTCGTTCTGTTGACAAAGAAATATGAGATTAGACACTGAGAAGAAATGTTGTGTGTAATTTGATGGACACATGATACTAGCATCCACACAGCGACATAGAAACTAATGACAGTCATTGCTCTGCACTTTTCTGTCCAGATCTTCATATTCGAAAACAACATCTACTACAAAGCAACAATCGAGAGCCGAGCGATCCGCCTGGTTTCCACTGGCCAAGAGGGCGTTGTCTTCAATGGCCTCGCCGACTGGTTGTACGAGGGTAAGACAATCGCAGTTACACCGTAATGCAGCAAAGTCCACAATAATAACATGCACAACGTTTCTATGTCAACGTTGAAAGAGCAGCGCACGTTTTCCAATTGATCGGCGGTGACTATAAACTACAGTAAATGATAGTTAATTCAGCCAATTAAAATTTACAACCATTTTTAATTCGGTCTCATGGCACCTGCCCTCTGCTTCCCCGTCCCCGAGGCGTTGTGGTGTTTGGGGAAACATTTCCTTATAAAAACGCACATCTGGCCTTGTCCCAGTGCCTCTCCTTTACTAGATTTCCATAGCTCGTCTTTGTGTTTGGGGACGTTTAATTAATTCCCGCCTCTCTTAGCAGATGTTCAATATGCTTATAATTTAATATGAGACATTCTCTGATTGCTGCATACTTGAGACATTCCAGTTGCATATCACTTGAATATGTCTTTGTTGGTGATTGAGACTAAAATAGTATTGCCACTGTTTACTCATTAATAGTAATGTTTTTTTTGAATGCCGTGCATTAAGAGATTTCTATTTTTACATTGTTTTTATTAACGCTGGATTTATTCTCAGGGTGGCTTGGGATAATTATCGCAGAGTAATTATAAAGTAATTGCAGTGCCAGTTATTATGAGAGAGATTCTGTTAGTGTGTGAACTGCTTCAGGGTCAGTTCTAATAGGTTTTCTATGAAAGTGAGTTTTTGTTGTTGTTGTTGTTGTTGTAGACAGAGGACGTAATGAAAGAATCGTCTTCAGTGTCAAAGAAAGATTCTCAAGAAAATAAAGATCATGCAGTGTGTTACACCTACACACAGTGGTTACAGAGTTGTGTTGGGCTGCATTGTTGTGATAATTTATGCTTGGTGGCGGTAGACAGAACATAGTTAAGGTAACACAGCACTTAGGGTTATACGGTCAAATTGGTCATTTAACTTTTATTGTGAGCAGTAACTGCTGACATCACAGTATTGTAGCAGACTGTGTTACAAAGGTTTAACGGCTTATTTCAGCTGAGTGTCTGTGTCCACATATGAAAAAGTTCCATTTTCTAAATGTTCATGTTTGTCTATGGTTTCCTCCATACTTCAGCTGCTGAGCTACTAAACTCTGATACTGAAACATGTCACTGTCATGTTTTATTTTTATAGCTGCGCTGTTGTTGTTTGAAAGGATTCACAGTGATTAACTGGCTCAAGGGAGAGTGCTTGTTGCTCAAAACGCCTGTTTAAGAATTATGGAGGCCACTATCTCCCAGGAACCTTCAATACAGCAGAAACCTTTTTTTGTAGCCTTCCCCAGATCTGTCGCTCAACACAATAACACAATAACACAATAACACAATAACACAATAACACAATCCCACAATCCCATCCCTTCAACCCCCACAGCCCAGTTTGTTTGCTCTGAGAGACAGAGTCAGATGTGAGCGCTAATATAGACAGGTGTGTCCAATCAGTTGAATTGACCACAGGTGGACTCTCAGGTGGACGATCAGTTGAAATGCGAGGCACCTGAGCTCAATTTCAAGAGTCACAGCAAAGTCTCTGAATACTCGTGTCAATGAGATATTTTCTTTTATTAAATATAAAAATATATCAATTAGGTTTCTGCTTTGTCATAATGGTGTTTTGAGTGCAAAATATGAAAAGAAAAATTTAAATTCACTGTGTGGAGAGAAAGAGAGATCTCGCAGTGACATGTTTTTTATTTTCCCTCTGAAACGAGCCTCCATCTGAAGCATTGTGCATGTGGTCCCACTCCTGCTGCTGATGGGTTAGACAGCTGTATGTTTGTCTATGACAGCAGTGAGACACACACACACACACAAACTGTCAAACCGGCCTGACAACGGCTGTGTGAGGACAAAGAACACAAAGCCCTCCAGTCCGTCTGTGGAGTGTGTGTCTGTTGTGTGAGCTACAGAGTCTGTGTGCATCGTGTGGTTCAAAAACACCACGCCAAAAGTCTTTATTATTAAATTCTCCACGCTTCAGAGAATAAAGGATAAAACGGTTTCGTTTCTTTATGTCCCTAAAATGGGAAAAAAAAACTATTATCACAGAAACCGTGAAGACTCGTGTTTTGAAGGCAAACGGCCTTGAAATTTCTGCCACGCTGCAGCAAACTTTGTAAAATTGACATCTCCTGTTGACAATTCAACACTGGGCTGTCACTTTTGTCCACTCTGATCCTGTAATAACAAACTACAAACTTCTGAAAGCTTTGTAAAGTGAAAAAATAATGATTACCTGGCATCAGCTGTGATTTCAAGGTGGAGCTGATCATTTTTTGCCAAGAAAAGGCTTTTGTTTGGATCCTCACATCAAGGTGCACTGAAGTGTAGGCCGGCTGAGATTTGCAAGGAGTACTTCTGCCCCCTCCTGGATGAAAAGCCCTCATCAGGGAGCCACTCGGAAAAATAATTTTTGTGGGTGTTTTTAAGTGAACGCACAACCTTTCAGAGACATCAGATGTTCCTTTGATTTTCAAATAGTGTTTCCACCGTTTGTCACATCTCCTATTTACCACACATCTACCATTCAATTTAGAATCAGATCTCGTCCTTCAAGAAATATTTTCCATCTTTGTTTTTTTCACCACAATAAGGCAGTTGTTCTGTGATAACTCACAATTCATGAAGATGGCAGTCGTACTGAAAACAGCAATAGAAATCATATATTTATGATGGTTCATATCAAATTGTCATTATTTTATTCACAAGCATTAAATCTGCATTTTATATTCATGATCCAGGTTTTGGTTTTTATTTATTTGGATTTAAATGGTCAAAATTTATTATGAGAAATTAGAAATCGAAAGGATGCAAGGTACAAAGGACATTGATGTACAGTATTAGAACTGATTCTGTATTTCAGAGGAGATCCTGCAGACCCACATTACCCACTGGTGGTCTCCAGACGGGCTGCGACTGGCCTACATGACCATCAACGACTCGCTTGTGCCAAAGATGGAGGTCCCGTTCTTCACAGGAACGCTGTACCCTGCCAATCTGGAGTATCACTATCCAAAGGCAGGTTTTGAATTCAGCAGTGGGAAGTGGCTGACATTTTTACTTGATTAAAAGTGGGCCAACCACATGGAGAAAAAAAAAACTCTCCACTGCAAGTGACTCAGACTAAAATTCAGTCTGACCTGTCTTATTTCTTCTTGGCCCTTGCAGGCTGGTGAAGAAAACCCCGTAGTGCATCTGTCTGTGGTGAGCCTGAATGGCCCCCTGCACACTGTGGTGATGAAGAAACCTGATGACCCCCGGATAGGGTGAGTGACAGCTCTTCCTAAAGAACCAAAAATAGCACCGCAGCATTTTCCCACTGTTGCCATGACAGAAGATGTCCAAGCTGTTGATGTATCTCCACCTTCTGTTTTTTTCCAGGAGGGAATATTACATCACCATGGTGAAATGGGCCACCAGCACCAAGCTGGCTGTCAACTGGCTAAACAGAGCCCAGAACAACTCCATCCTGACACTGTGTGAGGCCACGACTGGAGTCTGCGTCAAGGTCAAACACAAATGCTTCAGTGCAAAACTGGAAATCTGCTGCCATTGTGTGTTTTGTGTTCCTCTGCACTAGGTTGACATTTAGCGTCATTCTTATGTTGTGTCATTAACTCTACCTACTGTCCCCTCATCTGCTTCAGAAACATGAGGATGAGAGTGAGGGCTGGCTGCACCGACAGGTTGGTGTTCACAACAGACTCTTTTCCTCCATGTGCTCTAACAAGTAATCATCTGCAGATCCAGGGTTTGAATGCAAACATCGCAGGGACATGAAGGTGTTTTGTTAATTTTCATCTCCTCGCTGCAGAACGAACTGCCGCTCTTTTCCCAAGACGGACACAAGTTCTTCTTCACTCGGGCAATACCTCAGGGCGGGAGAGGAAAGTTTTTCCACATCTCGATGTCCACATCGTTGGTAAGCAGTGACAAAATGATCAAGTCACACCAGGGTGGATCAAGACCGTACTGATTTGTTTATTGTGCTATTCCCGACCAGCCTAACACCAGCACAGACATACTCCAGTCCCTGACCTCTGGAGACTGGGACATCACCAGCATCCTGGCCTACAATCATGAAAGGAACCTCATGTAAGACGTTGAGATATATCGTTGCGTTGTTGAGTTTCAGCAGCTCTGAGTTGAGGACATTTTGCTATTAACGATGACTTGATGCTTTTTTTTCCCCCTCTCAGATACTTCCTGAGCACTGAGGACGACCCCAAACGACGCCACTTATACAGGTAGGACATGACAGGTGAAGTGCTCCTTCTGTTTTCTACAAGCGCCGTGTCAGGTGATGACACTCACTTTCAACCTCACAGCGCCGACACCATCCCGCCATTCAACCGCTGCTGCCTCTCTTGCGAGTTCAAGTGTGGCTACGTGGATGTTTCTTTCAGCCACAATATGCAGTACTTCCTCCTCAACTGCAAAGGTGAGCGTCATCGACCTGCGGTGTCTTCTTCTAACAGCGAGCGCTTTACATCCCACCATTCCTGCACTGTTAAAAGTCCTCTCAGGGACGCTGATAGCCGTGTTTGGTAGAAACTATAATTTAATTAGTGCTCCAGGTCAGGTTCAGGTCTTATATTGAACTGGACATTAGCAGATAACCTCAAACCGCTGCCGGATCCCTGTGATCAGCCACAGGAAGGAGTCCTGACTGACTGCGTGCCAACACTCTGCTGCTGGCAGAGAGAGAGACACAGTGCTGTGGCTCTCAGGTTCTAATATCTGACAAGTGGAAAGGAGACAAAGCCTGTTGGTTGGCATCATATTGTTGTTTCGATGTATTCCTTGTGTTCCTCTGAGACACAGGGGGACAACAATGAAGTTATATGGAAGTTGATTTGTTTAGGGGGCTCACTCCAGGGATGAAAAGTGCCAGGGGCTCGCTTCATTAATTGGATCTACGGAGAGAAACTCCATTGTGAAATGATAAGCTCCTTCCTCATGGGACAGAAGTAGATTATTAACTGTGGAGCTGGCGGAGAGGCCTGTTTCTTGGTCTGCTGGAGATAAGGCCAAGATGAGCAGAGAATCATTGTTAGTCTTGATTAGTGGTTGGTTGGAGGCGTTTGCGCCCACTTGTCAGTGTATTTTATACAGTATATTTTATCATGCTTATTAAATTAAGTTCTATTATGATGTTCTTGTTCTCTGTAGGCCCAGATATACCAAGCGTGGCTGTCTACAGCACAGAGGACAAACAGAGTGAGTGTCATCCCTCATCCTAGAATATTCTCTCTTCACGTCGCTATCTAAAATAATCTGCAGTGACATCGTGGCAAACATTTGTTTTGTTTTTTATTAGTTAGTTAACAATGACAAACAATAGGCTGTCTTCTCGTTCACTGCAGAGGTGTTTGACATAGAGACAAACGAAAGGGTAAACGACACGTACAGCAACATGCAGATGCCCAAGGTGGAGTACAAGACGATCACCATAGACGACTACAGTATGTGTCCGGTATATTATGGACGAGTCATTGATCATCTACCTGTCAGTCACAATGTATCATGCTATTGCCATTAACCCTGTCCTCCGTGTTGTAGTGCTGACGATGCAGATTCTGAAGCCAGCTGGATTCGTAGATACTGCTCATTACCCTTTACTGCTGCTCGTGTACGTATGAATATCCACGTTAAAAACTGACTGGATTCCTCATGGTTAGACTCACTGATCAATGTTTGCTACAGGGATGGGACGCCCGGTGGGCAGATGGTGACAGAGCAGTTCCAGGTGGACTGGGATACGGTTTTGGTCAGTAGCTTCAGCACCATCGTGATCCGCTTCGACGGCCACGGCAGCGGCTTTCAGGGCACAAACCTTCTCCACAAGGTCAGGAGGAGACTGGGGAAGTTGGAGGAGAGGGACCAGCTAGAAGCCCTCAGGTCAGACCCCTGCTGGCACTGTAAACGCGACCGTACCTTGGCCCCAGCAGGTTTTAAGTTTGACTAATCGGCTTTCGCTTTCAGGTTCATATCTAAAGAGCCGTACATCGATAAGAATCGAATGGGAGTTTACGGAAAGGTAAGAACACAAGCTCAAATAGGCCAATGTCATTTTGACTGTGTAACATTTTATGACAGGTTTCTGTATCTTCTTGTAATCAGGCTTACGGAGGCTATTTAGCCACAATGCTTTTGAGCTCTGAAGACTTCACCCAGCTGAAATGTGGAACAGCAGTCTCGCCCATCACAGACTTTGAGCTATATGGTATCACTTTTCATGATATTCATCTTTTTTTGGTTGTCTTAAAGAAATCTTGGGACAGTGTGAAAAAGCAAGTAATCTTTCTAAACTTTTATTTTCCCCCAAATTGCAGCATCTGCATTTTCTGAACGCTACCTTGGCCTAAAGACAGATTCCCGCGTGTATGCGGTAAAGTTCCAAAAATGAATTCTCTTTATCCATTTCATGCAAGTAGATGGGGATGTGCCAGAGGCTCGTTAATAAGCAGATGCTGTTGACACTGGCTCTTTTTTCCAGATGGCAAACTTAGCACACAGAGCAGGTCAGCTTCTGGGAAAACAGTACTTGATAATTCACCCCACAGCTGATGGTAACACCCACAGTCTCAGATATGTTTTTGAATCATCATCAATCAGAAAGTCCAACACTAAGCGTCCAATGTCTCTCTCCCTCAACGCCACAGAAAAGGTCCACTTCCAGCACACGGCCAAATTTATCAACCATTTGATCAGCGAGAAAGCCAACTACACTCTACAGGTGAGCTGTGCACCTGCCAGTTAGACAGCGATCCTCAGGGATCGTTATCTATCCCATTGGAATATTATATTCCAATATTACATTTAAAATAAATATTTTTGACCTTCAACCCAATTTTCTGTCTCATCTGTCTGTATTCTACTGAAGATCTACCCAGACGAGGGACACTTTCTGCACAGTGATGGGACACAGCAGCACCTGAGCCAGTCTCTGGTCAACTTCTTTGAGGAGTGTTTCCGGGTATGGGAGGTACCGGCAGACGACCAGATGGAGGAGGAGGAGGAAGACAGTTAGGCCTGCTCCTGTGAGCAGCCACTCGCCCCTACCCACCTTCCCATGGCCAGCTACTATACAGCACAATATGCAACAGATCTTTCTAACCCAATCGACCCACGACCCCGGTCCAATCTGATTTGAGCTCTACTCTGAAAAGCACCACCTGCATGTGCAAAAAGGGGCCTGGGCCTCACGTCATCTTCTGCTGACCAGAAAAGTGAACATTTGTTATTGCGGTTATTGGAATGAATGGACTAGTCCTCCCTCTAGTGGACACATAGAGGATCAACGTGAAGCCTAATAGGCAATTTGTCTCCATTCCACACAGGATACGTTAGGTGAGCACAAAAATATTCCCACAGGAAGATCAGGTCATCATACTGAGGTTTAGTATTTGAAAGGCTGCCAGTTCCCAATAACCTTTGCCAAGTGACTTACTGATAGTTGTGCTCATGAGTATAATTACTGCTTCTTTGTTTCACAGAAGTTCTCTGTTCAGTGTCTTACAATAGTACCGTGTCAACAACTGGATGTTTGGCTGCATCATTCCTTAGTTGCTTTAAAAAAAAAAAACAAGGACACAATGTTTTTGTATAACTTGTGTTATACTAAATAAAAAAATAAAAAAACAAGAACAACAACAAAGGTGTCTATATAAAACTAGTATGAAATCATTTCCCTCCACATACCGTGTATCTGGATTGAACTTTTCTTTTAGTCACTGTGCCTTACTGTGGGTCAGATGTTCATGTTAGCAGCCCACATGATGCTGAAACTGATGCTGAGTAAACATGGGTAGGCCCTGTCTCAACTGTGCATTCTAACTCCAAACACAGATCACAAGTTCGTTTTGTGCTAGGTATTGCTCATATTTATTTTAGACCAAGAACGGAATGCAAAATAACTGCTTGAAAGATGGAATCGTTCTGAAACAAGCCTCAAGACTATTGAGTTTGGATATACAGTTGCTTAATATTTACCTCCTAAACCTGCATATTGGTGAGTTAACTATGCTGAACTTTCATTGATTTGTGAGTTACTTTGACTTGTGTGTTAAATGGCTTGACTCTCCATGTCATTTCTATTAGTATTGTCAGTGGTTTCTAGTCAGCTGATGTACAAAGTGTATAAATCTTACATTGTTTAAGTCTTTATGTTGTATGTGTAACTTGTATATAAAGCATTTTGAAATGTAGCATTTGTTGGCTTTGTCATTTTTTTGTGTATGAACTACTGCTGCTTTTCATTGGAATCTTATATCAATCATCAACATTTTATCTAGCGGAGAGAAAACATGTATGAGTTTTTGCCATTGACAAAATTTATTTCCAGTGTTTCAGGACTCTGTGCACACTCCTCTCACAGTCAGAGGAACACAGTCTTGGTACAAATGGTCCAGCTCAAAGACGCGTTTCCTCCTACTAGGACTCCACTTTCCATGGAGGGTGTACCAGACTGCCCACAACACCCACACAAGCCTCATGAGCATCATCTCACAATACTGTACTTAATCCTGCAATCTGATGGAAATGTCAAGTAAAGCAGCTAAAACATGGCGTTTATATGTACAATTAACTTATTTTAGAAGAAATATTTAAAATTCAAGTTCTGTTAAAATCAAAAAAATGAAAAACGGGAAAAAAAAACAGAAAACATGTTAAGACGAGAGTGGAACGCCTTAGGAATGGAAGCTCGGCATTTTGTTACATATCCTGTAGAATGACGGTCGAAAATAAAAATCAAGCCATTCCCAGTAACATCTACATGTTTCTCAAGAAAGACAATATGGCACCCTTAACAATTCATTGTGAGGCACTTCCTATTGTGAAGAAACATGATTTTTTTTTTAGATTCAATTACCCATATTCTTTTTTCTTCTTCGCAGTTTACTGCCAGTCACTGACAGAAGTGTGAACCACAAACACGTAAACACAGCATAACATTTGCATCAGAGGGATGTTGTTCACTGCTCTTTAAACCACATAGATAGAATGAATAATAACTGTTTTCCATTTGCATAACTCCAGTGTCTCCTTGTCACCTCTGTACCTTTGGAAAGGCCCCTTTGACAGCAGAAAGCTTGTACGCAGTCCACACACAGGCTGTACCAAAAACAGTTCAAGTACACAGAGAAAAATAGGGATATGTACACAAGCATCTAAAGCTTTTAGTCAGTATTACAGCAAGCATGTCTGTACATTCTTCATTTGGTTACTGAGAGACTCACTGACTTTGAACATCATAACTTTCTTTACACAAAAATAGTTCCTCTGCAGTACTAAAAATCTGTATTTTTAACTATTTCCTAGTCATCCTAAAAGCCAGTTCATCCTTAAAGCCACATAGCTAAACCTGTAAAACAATCTTAACTCGCGTTCTTGGTTGCACATATTTCACAGGCTCATTGTTTCAGGAGCAACAGGTCCTATCAATCTTCAGCATAATAGGGAGGAGGACTGGGAGACAGGGAATACTCCTGCTGTCCCTTCCCAAATTATTTGTCATTAAAAAAAATAAAATAATAAGCAACATTTTGTTCCATGCCTTATATATGAGCAAGAGCAATGATCCCTGTTTACGGCTATTCTTTTCACAAGCACACACACCACTTACAGACACACTCAGGACAATTTTTGTACAACATGCTCATTCACTAACATCATGGTCACACAGACATTATACTGACAGACTCCCGAGTACGTACACATCTCCCAAATGATGTAACATACACAGTCGCACTTTTTTCAACACATCACAGGTACTGATAAAATCGCGAATGTACCACCTGGGAACTGGTTAGTTTATGTGGGTGAGCGGTGGCCGAAAGGCTCAGATGTTTACTCTGTGGGACGTCCCCGTTTGCCACCTCAGCTGAACGATGTGGGAGCTCAGAGGAGGACGAGGCTCTGAGGTTTTGGGAGTGTGGGGTGCACAGCCGACCAGGCTGTTCAGCGAAATCTAGGCTGACCTCAGGATTGCTGGTGCGGTGGCGCTCTCTAGCAATCCAGTCCCCGATGGAGAAATCTTGAGAGCTGCACTTAGGCTTAAGCCGGTCCACAGCTGACAGCTCAGACCGGGAGCCCGTACAAATGCCAATCTGCTGCGGCCAGTCTCCCAAAACAGAAAGCTCTGCAAAGTCCCTCTGTCCGCCCATGGTGTGTCTGCGTCTGATGTTTTTCTTCTTACACCGACCCTCTGGGGACCGGCTTCTCTGGCTGCCCACGCCAAACATGTCATCCACTGACATTCGCAGACGTACCTTCAGACGGTCAGTGATCTTCAGCTTCCACCCGGGCTCAGTCTTATCCAGCTCACTGCGAGACGATGAGCTGAGGCTACCTGTCGAACGGTCATTTACTGACCCCATTACACGAGACAGTCTGTTGGAATCTTTATCACTCCGAGCTCCATCGAGCGAAGTCTCACTGTCGGTTTTCTGCTGGGCAGCTTTCTTTCTGGAAAGTGTATCACATTCAATAAGTCTGTGGGAGGGGAGGGGTCGTGGAGCATCCTGCAGTTCTTGATGATCAATTTTTCCGACAGTAAACACGGAGAGGTCGCTTTCGCTGTCTGTCTCCATTGGCCTTCCCTCACTGATGAGCTCACTCCTCTCATCGTCTGCATCATCTCCTCCCCGGCTTTCGGACACAGACTGGACTTCGGGACTGATGGTGCTGAGCTCAGCTCCTGTTAGGAACGTCATGGAGGAGGTGGTGGAGTAGTCGGAGGTGATGGAGCAGACCTCTGCTCCCAGCCCACTGGGGCCTGCTTCTGGGCCCAGTGTCACCGGCCTGCTACGCCTCCCCCTGGGTACTGAAGCCTGAGAGCTGGTGCTGTTCATCGTACCTAGGTCAGACACTGTGTCATCATAGTTGAAGGGTGGGTCAGACAGAGAGGACTGGTGAGCCATGCGGTAGCTGAGATTAGGGGAATGTGAGGGTGAGGTTGAGGCAGACTGAATGGGGCAGGAAATGTCTTTTGGGGGCAGGGAGGGAGATGGTTGTGACATCAGGCTGCTGGAGAGAGACTCTTTCCTTCTGGTTTCTGCTAGCTGTTCCTCTGAGCTGTTTCTGTGCTTCTCTTTCTCACTGGTTTCATCTGTCTCACCCTCCTCTTCGGTCTGGCTGTTTGGGGACCATAGAGGGTGCTGCTGGCCTTCCTCCGGGAGCTCCTTCTTGGGGAACACTGCATCCAGGTCATCGTCTGAACTGCTGGGATGAACTTTGTCCTTAGGCTTCTTGCGTTTACGGCTGGCAAAGAAGGAGGAGCGTAGCATCTCTTTGCTACACTGATCCTTCCCTGACCCCCACAAGCCCTGCTGAGACAGAACCAAAACATACGACTCGTCAATGCAGGGAACATAAAATCGGCAACTACGCAGACCTGGAGAATTTATGTGAAAGTAGACAAAACATAAGCAGGACTTTACCTTTCCTTTGGACGAGTCACTACATGCTGAATCTGCATTAATGAGAAGGAAATCATTAGTAAGTCTGTCACCTCTGACTGGCTAAAAACAGTGAACATCATTGAGAAAGAGAAGAGGCGAGTTAAACGTGTGATTAGAGTGACAGACGTGATGAGTATAAGGGGCAGCTTGATTAGAGCAAATGAGAGACTGATGAGAAGGACATGTAACCACAATCAGCAGTATATGGACCAATGGACAAAGCGGTAGAGGCCTGAGATGAATAATGAGAGGAAATGAAAACCCAGCGGTAAACCAAGACAAAAAAAAAGCAGCTCATGCTCATGTACTGATGGAACGACGGCACATCACGAACAAACATGCCAGTCACGGAGCATCACATGTAGCCACCAACCAGCTGTGGGCATTCTTTCTCAACACGGAACCAGAGAGGGAATGAAAGCTGAGTGACTGAGAGGGGTCTGAGCTGAACAGATCAGTAAGTGTGTTGTGATAGATACAGCTGGCACAGGCAAAAGCCAAAGCCTAAAAGCAACGGCTCTCCTGCGACTACCTTCTATATGCAGCCCCTTGTTTGTAGAAACAGAAAAAAGGCAAAATAAAGAGTTAACAAAACGTTCTCTTCTCACTGTTCAAAAGAAAAAAAAACACGCAACACTGCCACTAATGAAAATAAGCAGCCTAAATAGCCCTTATAGACAAAGACAGGTCTAGAAACTATGGAAACAGAAAAACTTACGCTTGTCAAACTTCAAATAAGGTTTCTGAAATAGTTGTAATACTACTGATGATGGCTTAAGTTTGAAATGTGTAAAGGTATGGGTTGGGTAGGGAGACTGAAAGGGACATGTAAGCGACTGAGTTAGGTGTTCTACATTATGCAACAGCATGAGATGAGTAGGTAGAGTATGAGGCAGTGTTTGCCTGTTAGTTAACAATGTTCGTGTTTAATAATGACAAGGCTTTTGATATACGGACATCCCAGACAACAAAGCCAACGAAAACACAAGAGGAGGCACTTGAAATAAATAAAATAAACATTTCTCACAAATACTAGTAACACTGCCTGTTTTGGAGCACCTTCGCCTGCTATGAGTGAATCTGCATCAGTCACATACTGTTTGGTCTGAGACGTGGTTGCATATGTGGATTTGCTGTTGTGTAAACACATGTGTGCTGGGGAACATCCAGCTCAGTCCCACCACTGAAACCCCGCCCTCAGACATCATGACACATTATGCCACATGACCGGGAGATAACCTGAGGTTGACCATACCATGCTACTTGTCCTTGCGATCAGCTTAAGAGACAAGAGACAGCAGAAGGGCTTTCAGAGAAATTACAGCAGCATCGCTCTGTATCCCCTCAGTTTAGGGTATTGGTTTAAATATGAGACGTGCACACCACAGAAAAAATGACAAACATCGACTTCTCTTTCTTTCTTTTTTATCTTTTATCCTCCTTTCGCCCAAATTTAAAAGAGCTGTGGGTTTCTGCAGACTAGGCAGCTACACTGGGCACAACACTCGTCCTTCTTCCTACAGTCCCAGCTGTCCATCACTGACAAAACAGAGTCCATCAGTGACATCATCGAGTGATAGACGCCGCCCACTTGGCCTGTGTCAAGATTGGGTAATGTGTGAGTGCTGCACAGGGATAAGGGAGAAAAACAACACACTACACACAGAAGGGCAGAGGTCAGAAGGGTTAAAACTTCCATTGTTTGTTTTTGTTTGATAGATTTGTTTGGGAAAGAACATGCCAGGATTTACGTGAGAGACGAGGAGGAGGGGAAGAAAAGAACTGAAAGAAAAGGAGTCGTCGTCTCAACACAGGTAAAGCACAGGGAGAAAAAAAATGACTTGCGCAAAAGGGAAAACAAATAAAAATAAAACTACAGGACAATATTACCTTTGGGCAAAAAAACACCAACATCAAAACAAAATGAACTTATTCAAAAATAGATAAATTAATACAAACATTTTTTTCAACAATTTTCCCATGGCCATTGATTGACTGGAAAATTCCTGAAAAAACTTGATTCAACTGAAACACAAACTTTGGAGGCTTGCTTTAAAAATTAAGATAAAAGAGGGAATGATGCTCTCATTTTAGCATAAATGAATGAGTTACAGCTAACATTTATTTACACAAGTTTATACAACTCATCTTTTTCACATTTACTGGCTGAACAAGTATTACGTAAATACAGTATTTATGTCAAAGTAAAATATTCATTGTGGTTATGATGGTGCAATGAGTCCTGCAAAAACAAAAAAAAGAAAGAAAAGAAAAACCCACAGGTAACTTACCTGAGACATCACCTGGTGATGGAGCGGTCCGTCCGATGTTGGAGAGCAGGTGGTCAATGTTCGGCACAGGCTGAGACTGCACTGTGCTCTCCTGCTCAGCTGTGGTCTGGAGCCACACATGAAAAGAAAAAAAGAGACACCAGAAAGAAAATAAATGGCAGACCACAACACATAAGTGAAGTCAAAGAAGTCACAGATGGTTTGAGTTGCCTGTTATTTAAAGCTGCATTTTATATAAACGGATTTGGCTTCATTATGATGGCAATGTTAGGTCTGGCTCCAACAACAATGACGCTAAAATGCTACCGAGTTGGTGAATGCTACCGAGTTCCCTGTAGGTAATCACCCATATGTTTAACATAAACATGCAACACACAAAAATACATAGTAACATTAAGTGAAACATACCACAGGGTCTTCATCACCATCGTCAGTGAAGAACCATTCGTATTGCTGGATAAGGTTCTCAACTATCTTGCACTGGTCTGGCATGTGACTGACCATGTTGGTCATGTTGTCCTCTGAGGTTCTGACCAGCGTGGGACCAAACACTATGGCCAGGTTACGAGGCTCCATCTAAACATAGTCGGTTATATACATCGGCTGTATTGAAATAATCCTCAAAAGTCCACTGGATTTACAGCAGAGTGACAGGTGTTGTGAAATTAGACAAATACAGGTAAACGCCCTACCTTGTTCTTTTCACAGTTGTCAGAAACCCTCTTGAGATGAGCACAGAGGAATTTTAGAGTTTCATAATGGTGCTCTGGTAATTCATAGATCTGCAAGAAGTGACAATGATAAGCAGAGTTTCAGACATCTTATTATATTGCTTGTGAAATAAATACTTCTGGTATCAAATTTGTACTCACCAGCCTCTTGAGCTCCTTCAATCTCTCTACTGAGTCTTCTGTTCTATTGGCTTCAATGAAATCAGCATACTTTTCTGTTGAATAGAACAGATTAAATGAAAAGAATATCCAGGGATATTTTTGTGTGAATCCATGTGAATCACATTTTTTTCAGCAATATTAAAAGTGCCTACCGTTTGTAAAAAGGGGTTCTGGAAGTTTTCGAAAAAAGGACTTCAGTAAACTACTAATGACATTAAGGTCCCGCCATTTCTGCAGAGAAGTAAGAGACACAGTCATGTTAAACCAATAGTTACAGCCCAAATCAGTCACAGATAAAAGACGTTGTCAGTCAGGAAAGTGGAACACTCTACTTAGCAGCACAAACTGTCAGTGACTCACATCTTCCTGGATGTTGATGTCAGTCATGCCTTTACTGTTGAGCTCCTCCTGCATGCTGGAGATGGCAGCATTGTTGCCAGGGACCCTGTAGATCCCTGTGTATTCCAGACCCCGCTCCTCCACCACATTGCAGCACACCTCCACGATCAGAGGAACAAACTGCACAGAAGACAGCAAATCATTCAATATGTCAAATGTGAACAGAAATCTATATACCATGTGAATGAATTCTGATCGTCACATTGTCAGACTCATACTCAAACAAGACTCTACAACCAATGTGAAATCACTAATCAACATCTCTCTCACAACATCTGACGATAATCTACACATTTGTTTCTGTAAAATACAGAAAGAGATAGAGACTCACCCGGTTAGTCTGGGCAGGTGGACAGTCATCAAGGCGCACCCCAAAGGTGACTCCTGCAGGAGTCTTTTTTTCAAAGGGCTTCCTCATGATTCCTGCTATACCAATTTTCCAAGCAGCTCTGTCTCTCGGTGGACTGGAGTCGTCTATACATATGCATTAATAAATTACCCACAGGAGATTAGAAATGATCTGATGATCAATGAATCTTGCAAAACCAAAAGAAACCTGTGTCTACCTTTCAGCGGCCTCCGCTCCTCTCCTGCTTTAGGTGAGTGTGGGCTGTGGATTTTGCCGTCTGTTTTACCTCCCATAAAGGCTTGTTTGATGCTGAGGGACTGGCGAGAGGTTTTGGGGGAAGGTTCAGACCTGCTGCTGGGTGCACTGATCCAAACAAACAGCAAATAATATAAACAAATAGCAACAAAATGTTGGCACGTAAATAACCATGATCCAAGGAGGAGAATGTAGAGTTCTGCAAACCTCATCATGTTGTACTCTTTGATCTTTCGACTGATCAAGTCTTGGCTTGTTACAGCAGCATTCTGTAATGACATAGAGGAACAGTCTTAGACATTATATTAAACAGACATTCAAAAAAGGTTTTTCCAAATAGATGCTTTTAATTTAGAATTAATAACAGAATAATAATTCTATACAATTTTCCTTCTTTCAATAAATAACTGAGCAAGGTCCCGATGACACCTTAACTGAATGAGGAATTGTATTTTATTTTTACTTTAGGGTTAAACTGCAGTGGTAGTCTAAGCTACATAGTCTGAGCAGAACCCACCTCTTCATCTGGGTTACTGTTTTCCTGAATGACTTTGATCCAAGACAGCATCTCATCCCTCCCCTCTGCCTGGAACAAGTACTCGCAGTCTGAGGTGGTGAGTCGTAGCACATTCTTGCGTCTTGTATCGCTATAGGAGATGTCAATCAGACAGGCCTTAATGCTGATTCGTAGTGGGTCCTCGTCAGACTGTGCTGAAGCTTGAGAGAATGCATCCTTCTTGTCTTTATAAAATGTCAGGGTATGACCTTGTAAAACAGCATACATCTGCTTCCATGATCTCATTCCTCCACTAACGCGCTATAAAAACAAGAGACAGGGAAAACTGATAATTACACATCTGTAATTTAAATTTACGATATGTATGAATGACTGTTTAATGAGGGTGTGCGTTTGGGTTGCATACCTTATTTTTCTCTGTACTAAACTGCCTAAAGTTAAGCAACCCTTCTTTGGAAGAATCAGCAAAAATATCTGAAGAGGAATCCCTCTGAGATCCAGAATCCCCCGATAATTTATGTCCATCAAGAGCCTGGAAGTGTAAGAATAAAACTTTTCTGTCAGTAAAGTGTGATGTGAAAAGGGGGTAGACATAGAGACAAAAATGACACAAAGCAAAAATCTACTTAGTGACAATAAGTACTGGAGAAGTCCTCTAATGAGGCATGTTGTAAAAAATCCTACAATTTCTCACCTTTCTAAAGCCTCTGAGACTGGGCATGTGCTTACTGGAAGATCTCCTGGAGATGTAGAAAACATACAGAACATGAGAACTGATGTCTGTACGATCAGAAAGATCAGAAAGATCCGTAAGGTAAAGGCGGAGTAAGTAATGTTGGAGAATGGCTGTTTAGCACTTTATGAAACTGACATTTCTGGTTCAGAGATGTCAGTCTCTCTCCCACTACCCCTTGTCCACCCTGCACAAGCAAGCAAGGACCTACTACTGGTATGTACTCACCCTCTACCCTCTTCTTGGTAGTTATCGAGACCCTCGTCATAGGATTTGGACCGCTCAGTTTTTCTGGTTGATTCTGACTCCAGCAAATCACTTCTCAGGGACTCTGTTACAGGGAATACAAATAGAAAGTCATGATATTTGGATTTAATAATTTAATGGGAAATATTCTATAAGAATCAACGATGTGATTCATCCAGTATGACCCATATCTTTCACCCAGCCAAACCGCAGTTTTTACCTTGGTCATGTGATAGCTGGCGTCGAAGGGCAGGACAAGGTGAGCCTGGGGTGGAGGGACCAGAGGTTATAGATGGTGCTACAGATATCACAGCAGAGGGTGGAATAGGAGTGGCCTCCCGGTCGACACTGGGGCTGACTGGCTCATCTAATGAGGATAAAACATACAGTTTGAGCAAAGACGACATATAGCCTGGGTCAAAGATGTTACTACACTACATTTGTTATAGGTGTGATATAAGCTGTTAAGATGTTTCACTAATAAAGAAAGACACAGAGTGGGAAAAGATCATCTTTTTTTAAATTTGTTTTTACATAGAAGGAAGTTCTTTAATCTTGAGTGCTGCCCACTCCTGACGCGCCCCAGCTTGAAACAGCTCAGAGTACAAAGCTGGTCTGTGCAGCCAAGGGGCTTTTGGAACTAAATTTAAAGTGACCGTCCTAGATCTAGCCTATACCCAACTCTGAAACAAGGCAAAAGAAAAGGATGTATCCAACTTTTTAAAGGGCCTGATTTTAAAGGGAACCTTACTAGGGTCACTTACTTAATAATTATAATAGTATTAGTAACAACAACTATAATAGTAATATTAACAAAATATAAGCAGAAGTATTGTACTGGACTGCAGTTCTTTACTGACTGACATGACTTATGGCGAGTATATCTAATTATTTAAGTCGACAGGCTTCTAAAAAATTTACCTTTGTGATTAGACTTGTGAATTAGAACCACTTTCATGTAAACGTCTTTTACTTCTCACTAATACAGCTTCAAAAAAAGACCTACATTTAATTCTAAAACAAACCTCTCTCCCATGGGTTAAACTAAAACCTTCCAGTACTGTGACTGTGTGTAGCCTAGTTTCTCTACACAGTACACATGCAAAGTACAAAATGTTTTCTTTATGTCCTTTTTAAATACAAAAGTAGATCAGCTGTGAGAGGGATTTTACTTACATTAGAGCAATAACAAAGTGCTGACTTAGGTCTTCTAGGTTAGAAGTTTCTTTTTACTGTTAGGGACAGATTTTCTGAAGCCTTTATAATACTAAAATGAAAGATCTAAGATACTCATCCACTGTCAGGACAGGGCACAATACATGGTATCAAACAGTGATGGATAGATGCATAAACCTCAGCATACATTATACATATGAAGAGAAGCTGATTAGAGTGTGACTGATTATTAGTAATGAATATTTACCCCCTGCTGAACTGATGACAGCAGATTCTCTACAGGCTTCACAATGTCCCATCCTTCAATTTTAGTTAATTTCTAGAAGCATCTACAGTTAAAGCTCTTTAATTAGGTACAGCATTAGCTCTGCCAGCTTGCCTCATGTTACTACTGCCTGTGATGGTTGCCATGACAACGTGGGCTATCAGAGCTTACAACTGATAATACTCTTACCGATGAATGGAATGGAGTCCAGGGACTCATCCAGGTTGCTGGAGCAGGAGGTGTGACGTTGCTCCCCAAGGCGGCGAATGTGTATTTCTCGACGTGCATCATTGGGAAGCCAGCATGCCACCACATCTGCTGTGGAATCTGCCCCATCATCATTTACAGCCAGGATGTAGGACGGATGCCGCAGAGGACTGGGGTTCTTTCCAGAGGGGGGCTTCTCCCTTAGAACTACCCCCGTCTCTGTTATTTTTCGGCCATTGACCTGACTCTGGGAGTCTGGATGGGAAGGTTTGAGGATGCCAGACCTTTGAGGAATCTGTTTTAGGGTAGAGCATGAAGAAGATCTGTGTCCTACCAATGCTGCATCTCTACCTGTCTCAACGGGCTGAACGGTTTCAGCCCGCATCCTAATCTGGCCTTGTTTGGTAATGTGGCCTGAATGGTTTCCTTTGACTGTAACTCTTTGGTCAGCAAAAGAATGTTCAGCGCTTGTGCTTTTTCCAAAATGTGAGGGTCTGTCTGAGACCACAGGTGAGGAGTGGGTCTGAAGAGAGTCTGGCCCTTTAGAGTAAAGAGGGGGATTGGGTGCCCCCCTCAAGCCACCAGAGTATCCCATCGAAGGCCTGTAGACCATAGCGTGTCTAGGCATAGACTGTCTGCTGGGCCTTGTTCCTTGGTCTGTCCTTCCATATCCTGCTCTCCTCTCACTGACTCGAACCACATCTGCAGGGTCAACATAGTCTGTAGAGTGTGCACGGGCCTTGTTCACAAGGCCATCTTGGGATACACTTCGGGGGGGCCAGTTCCTGACATTGCTTATTCGCTCTGCGCCACTCATGCGGTCCTGTGAGGCACTGCGTGGGGCAATCTGAAAGTGGGGTGGAGGTCCCTGGTATGACCGCTCATGGGAGGTACTCCGCCGTCGTATCCCCTTAGGGCCCCAGTCTCCCCGGGGAATGTGATGAGTAGCGCTAAAGTTGGTCTGACTGGCGGCTCGCAAACTGTCCAGCCTCTCCTGGATAGTCCGACTACCATGGGAATGGATTCCTTTGTTGTCAATGTACTCCCTATATGTCTGGTAAGTGCGCCAATCAATGTTTTGATGATTCCCTGGGTAGTGAGGTGCCTGACCTCCATACGGGACCATTCCTGGACCACCAGGATAAACATCTGCTTTTCGAGGGTGAGGGTACTGTGCCAATGACCCAGGCCTACCCCTGACAAAGACAGGGTCCATGTAATCTATCCTGTGAGCTGGACCCATGCGTCCCAATTGGGCTGCTTCAGTAGGAACCACCACAGTTCTCACACTGTCATTGCGCATGCACACAGCCATCTGGCTTTTTGGATATGGCTGAGGAGGAGGAGATGGGGGCACTGTGATCTCCTTGCGATATCCATGGTCAGGAGGTGCTGTTGGCCCTCGGCAGACTTGCCCAGCTAAGTCTGTCGCCTGGGCCATGCCCATAGGCTTACAGTCTACTCTGGGGTAGCATACTGGGGGTGGTTCAGGAATGTGACGGGCATTTCCGCTGTAGCAGTTTTGGCCCCGGAGGTAGGCATCCTGGGAGTAGGCCTTAAGACAAAGCAACAAAACAGTGTTACAATGGATATAGTACAAACTGCATTTGCAAGTGTGTGTAAAATTCAACACTGTGCTACTAAATTCTTACAGAGAAGCCAAGCATGATATTACAAATGCCACTCGATGCATGTGTGTGGGCAGCGTGTGTTGCAGTATGAGTGTGAGGAGGCGTTAGCAGTTCATGGGTGTCGGTGGACTTCATCTGCTTCTTATTTGGAGTTTTCTTGGTAATGTTCACTGCTGCATGGCAAATTATAGTATACTATATAATTTGGTAAAAATATTATGTTAACATTATAATATAATAATAATAATAAAAATAATATTATATTATAATAACAATAGTCACAATCCAACAACTGTGATCTTTGGCATAAAAGGGAAAAACAATTTATGGAAGCATGTGTAACAGTTCGGGAAAACACCATAAGAAAATTCAGTATCAACCGTCAAAATCTAATCTACATTCTGTATCTTACGTTAACAAGAATGGTAACATAAAAATATATGTGAACATTTACATAATGTAGTCAGGTGACCAGCATTTCCATTTACCCACCTCAGACTGACAGACTAGTAGTCACAATATCGCTTTTGAAAAATATAAATGGAAAGCAAAGGCTCCTTATAATCCATAAAACCTGTGTTTGTAAGGCTCCGTAAGTGTTCTTTCTTTACTCATAACACACTGTACATACAACAAGCAACAGGCGTGTAAAGGTATGAGGACTTTGATCCTGCTACAAGCCGGTGTCAAATTACAGTCTCACATAAAGCTATGTGTGCACCTGCGAACAGAGCCTCGATCTGTTCGTCCTTTTATAAGCATGAGTGTACAGGGGAGTTCAGAGGTCACTGGCCTTCATCAAACCAAATGACATATGGCATTGAGGATAAAGAAGGCAAGGCTTCACCAATATGCCAAGTGGATGCTAGCTCGAGAGCTCAATCAAACATGTACTGCAGGCACAGTGCATCAGCCATTTCTACAGACTGCACATTTAATTCACCAACACAGATGATTATTAAAGAATCATTCAATGCAGCTATACAGCAATAATGTTACACATCCACAATATGTAACGACGATGCTGGCATGCATGACATGTGAAAAATGAGACAGCGAGCACAGCATGTCAACATGTAGTGGCTGCCCAGTCTGCTGATCGCTTACCAGATTAGTAGTTTCCAGAGAGAAAAGGCTATCGATACAGCGTGTGAAAACAAGAGCATTAAAAAAAAATCAAGAATATGAGGGTAAATCAGAAAGGATGGCAGCAGAACAAAACACACAATACAAAAAACAGAGAAGGTTAAGAGAAAATAAAATGTTTACCAGCCATAGCAATCCCAGTGCTTGACATGCTAAAAATATACCAGAGCTGCAGCAGCAGTAAAGAGGGATGAAGGAGCAGAGATGTAACTGGGGTTGCCACGTTACAACCTGCCTGTGCCAGCGTGTCCTGGGTAAGGTGGCAGGAGCAATAGCTTGCCTTTCTTTCTGCTGTTATGTTTCCATGGTTCTATCCATCTTCAGCCAGAATATTACGCTAACTGAACAAGGTGCCTCGAGTCTAAGCCTCACTCCCTCCCTCTGCTATTGCTCACATGACAGAAGCAGCAGCTGCTGATTATACATTCAGCTGTGATGGTACAGCTTCCCCCTCCCACTCTTTCCTCCGCTCTCCTTTTCCCTCAGCATCAACCTGTTCAAAACACGGGGCAATCAACAGACGTTATCTACTGCTTTCAGTTCTTCATTCCTGCCTTTCCCCTCATTTCACAGCTCAATATTGCCTCTGCTTTCCTTGTGCAGCGTTACCGCCCTTTCCTGCTCCCTGAATGTACAATCTCTCAGTGTCTTTGCTAGGCAACTGCTGCCTGTCTCCAAGCAGTCAGTGTGCGCTGCCTACTACAGCGAGAAGTCATCCTGCCTGCATCTCTGATAATCCTTGTTCTTGAAGATAACCCACATCACTCTGCCTGCCTATTAATAGATATTCCGATGTGGCTTCCGTCAATTTACTGCACAACCCTGTAACCAGTGTGATTACAACACACGTGTAAGATACAACAAATTAGTAGAGAGGCTGAGTCAGAGAGAGGTAGGGGCTTCCTGGACCACATGGGGGTGTAGCAGTTATCTGGTTATGAGAATGCAGAAAATTAACTAATAATAGATCCAAGCAATGGGTTAAAATGTACGTAAAAAAAACACTTTTCTGTGAAATGACAGGTTTCATTTAAATTAATTCATGACCACATAAAATAATATATAATATATAAAATAACACAAAGCAACTACTGGCACCATGTTTTAAGTAAAAAAATCCTTGCAGGTTTATGGCAAGCTGCTAAACAGAGAAATATTTTAACAAGTTCTCAGTGCCATAAAAAAATATTGTATTGACATACCTATCAGGTTAATTATGAAGATTCAATGCTGCCATAAAGAATCCACAAGGGAAATTTTAGGTGAAGCAGACAGCCAGTATTTTCATTACATAATTCATAAACAAGCTGTCAGTTAACAAGAAGCCCGTGGGAGAAGATTCCTGAGCATCCTGACAAAGCACTTACTGTGATTTGCTATAGATATGGAAAAGATGAGTGCAACTTCAATTTGTCCTGAATGAGCTGCAAGCTGCCAATAGCTGCCAGCAGCATGCATTAAAGGGTAATGATGAAGTCAAACGAGCACACAGATCGAAAGAGGTTTTCTCTTTACATGAAATAATTTGGAAATATGCAATACTGGCATTATCTATCAGATAAGAATGCTTGATTATGGCATAGTCACAGTCTACTTTATTTGACAATCTTGAACTTTTATTTGTCTTCAAAATAGTTGACAATAAACTTTTAATTAAAATTGTACTTTTCCGTTCGACATTTTTGTTTAGTAATCCATAGCCCATTATAACTCAGTGTATTTCATGTGAACATCTTCAGCTATTTTCAAACTGCAGACTGGCCGGCATATAGTTTGTCACACACAAGGCTGCACACCACTGACATGTTTGGTTTCATTTTTCATACTGTGTTGATATTATGAGCAACACAGCCACTGGCAATTGAAGGAGAAGGAGGAGGGGATGAGACTGAACACATGGCTCGCTCTCAGCCACATACATGCGTGCAAGTGTTATGCCAGGCAGTTTATCTTTAGGATTTTAATGATTGGCGGCTTAACAATCACAGCATCCCTACTCTTAAGTCTTGCAAACACCAACCCGAAGACAGTCATAGACAAAAAGACACTCCTTCACATCCTCTGTGTAAACTATGTGAACCCTAAATCATAAATGTAAACAGTTTATCTTCTTGAGCTTCAGTTGCTTTTTAGCAGTAGTGTCAGTAGCAGTTTTGCAGGACAGAAACGCTGCTCTGGCCTGGTTAGGAGCCCTAGATAGAGAGCTCTGATGGGATAGTCAGGCTGCCTGCATCTTATGACTACTGTCCTAATAAGAGCACCTTTAAGTAGAGCAGCCCTGTGAGATAAGATGTAATGGACAATCACTCCACTGGAAAACAGAGAGCTATTTCTGTTTTTCACTGCTGTTTTTGTTTAAAAATGGGAGGAACAGGACATATTTAATCCCATTAATAAATAACATGATACAGAAAGACTTACCAGCTGGAGTATATCCTCATCTTTTGGCATCACACAGAGTTCAAGAAAGTCACCACTGTTGGGAAACAAAATATAGACTCAAAATAGTAAAAAAATAGACCAAATCACCAGAAATCAAGTAAAAAAAAAAATTCTATTGCATCTCACCTGTCTTGGATCAAGGATATAACCTCAGAATAGGCTTTACCAATGATGCTCGCTCCATTCACCTTCACTAACCGATCACCTAACAGGCAATAAAAACAATACAAATCACAAATGTAAGAGGCAGTGGTAGTAAAATACTATTACTACGAGAGGTAACCGATTGCCTAACTGGTTAAAAAAACCCTACAGCTTCATGTTCTGGCTAATAAAGGCAAGAAAAACAAATAAGAATACTGTTGGGCAACTACTAAAAACTACACTCTTTGTCTAAGCTACTACAGTTCAACAAAATGCAGAGTTGCCATCCCTGACTGATATCATATAGAGAATATACTGTATAAATTACATGACCTCAAAATACTTACAATTCAAATCAATCTCTAGTAGATTTTAGTCAGTGGCTGAGATTGATTGATGATCGAGAGAGTTTTACCTGTGCAAAGTCCAGCTCCATGAGCAGGGCCGCCTTCCTTCACTTGCTTCACAAAAATGGTATCCATTGGTTCAAACCTATTCCGCTGCCTCCCTAAAGATAATAAAAAGTATAGGTCAGTTTCCTTGTTGTCTTTGAAAATGTGCGTCTTTTCTATCTGTTGGTTTAAGCAAACGCCGATGAAATATATTATATTATATTATATTATATTATATTACAGGGGGTCCTCAAGTTACGACGGAGATCCGTTCCCGAGAATGTGTCGTAACCGAATTTCGACGTTAGTCGGAACATACATTCATATGTATGTATTCGTATGTAGATAATAAGTTGTGCCACTAGATGTCGCTATAATACCACGCTAAAATAAGAGTTTATTATGGTGAATTGCCTTTTGTCCCTCTTGACACACCATAGGTAGATTTCTGATATCTACTGTGTAGACCCTGTGTTGTGAATAAACGATCCCGATCCCGTGTCCGTGTGCATCTCCTTACTGGCTGCTGCACCCCCCGCCAGCCGTCCATTTCACATAAGTAAACACAAGGCAGAGTAGCCTAGCTGTGCTGTGGAGGTGTTGGAGAGCCGGCAGGCACGCTGAGAGACAGAGAGAGTGCTCACCAACTAGTTCCCGTGCGAAGTCTGTACGTATTTACGGGGCAAACCGCTTAAGCCGAAACAAGGAAGTTCATGGGAGATGTGTCGTAACCACAAAAACGTTGTATCTCGCGACCGTCGTAACACGAGGAGCCCCGTATATTATATTATATATGAATACAAACACCACTTTGCTTTAAGCTTATGCACAAACTTTCACCTTCAGCAAATCTTTATAGTGAAAATCAACAACTCCAAAACCGCCAACTGAGTACCAAACAAGTTTATTGTTTCATGGCATTTATGAGAGAGGAGAGAGCGACTGTGTCTGAGAATTAGAGAGAAACTGTGAGGTTTGTCATGAGATTTGGAGGCATGTGAATCAACATTATGACAGCACAACGGGCTGTGCTCAGGCCAATGTTTGCCCACATTTCAACATTTTTGAATCGTCATGATCATTAATTGGTCCAGAGAAAAAAAGATTCTGAATGGGAGAATTGTGTGGTTTTAGAGAAGTGGATAAAGGCAGCTAAAGAGATGAAAACCTGTTTGCTCATGCTGCTCCTGTCTCCTAGCAGCTGCATGGCTGCAGAAAAAAGGGGGGGAGAAGAAAGAGGGAGGGTGTGAGAGAAAAGAGAAGGTAGAGTGACAGTGTGCTCAGCTGCACAACTCCCACTCTTTCCTTATAAACAGTGAAACAGCCCTGGGTACAGCCAAAGAGCAGCTGAACTTCTCACCCAGTAGTTAACATTCTGGTAGTGAGTCAGTACATGATGGCTCACAAACTACAGAAGCCCACATGGGAACAGGCGTGATAAAATGTAGTACATGTTGTTTAAATAGGTTAGATATTGACAGTATCACCACATGTATGAATTATTGAGAAATGTCTCTATTTTCTCTGTGATTGTTGTGTTATCGTTGAAGGTTTTGTGTTAGTAAAGTGCTTGCGAAATGGGCACAATATTACTTTGAACACCAATAGTCTCTTCATCTAAACACTGCAAACCTTTGTTAAGATCATGAACACAGACACACTTGTGCTTCTATATTTCTCTCTTCTACTTTTTAGACGAAAACAAATAACTTAACCGGGAACTTGCATTATATAACACTGCAAAGAGAATCACATACAACTACAGCTCTAAGATTCACTCCCTCTAGTGGTATACTGCAGGACTTCAACTCCAGTGGAACTGTTCTGTCATATGAGCAACCACATACATTTAAATGTGTCATGGAGTTAAGGCTAGTTCCTTCTCTGAACTATGTAAATCTGTGTTTCTGCCACCTTAGAGAACATAAAAACATAAAAGTGTGTGCATGTGCATACTTTGTCTTCAATATTTGCTTATCAAACTACCATAGCAGGGCTTCATTGTTATATATTGGGGTAAAAGTCAGCCTTTCTAAATATGGAAAATAAAGAGCTGAGAGGGAAAATCACATCGCAAGTGCACAAACTTGACTGCAGAGATAATACAGAAGGGTTTTGTCTCAAGAGGCAACAGACTCTAATTTAATAAGTGAAATGATGGTGGTGTGGAGACAAGAGCAGCACACACGCACCTATGATGCAACATTATATATTTGCTTTAGCACATAAAGTCCTCCTCAAATAAAACCACACCTCGTCTACATGATCAGCTGTGTCAGTAGGCAACCAACACAATGATGCCATTGATCTGTTAAACAAAGCAATGGTCAAAGCAAGGGGTTTGAATTTTGTTCCCATGTTTGCAGATTGTAAAATGTTCAAAGTTGATTAGTGAATATAAACTGAGGCAGAGACTTTTTAATTTATGCATCAGAGACATGAAAAGGGCAGCTCTTGCTCCACCTTTGGGTGTCTGCCCGTTGCAGACCAGAATTTCATGTTTGGTGTTGAGCGTGTTAACTTCCTTAGTCTGTGTAGGCTCCAAATACCTTTTTGCAAGTGGGCTTTGTGGTGTCAATGGACTTGCCATAACTGCTGGCTTTGAAAGTAAGATAATGGCATATTTACTGTCATGTGTTTTCTTTTCCACAAGTCGTTCACTTTCAGCACGAGCACTTGAGCTTGCGGCAAATGTTTTGTCACCATTAAAGCTATTAACAGTCGGCCCGCCCACTATGCCTTCAAGCAGTAAAAATAGTGCACTGTTCACAAACACTAAACTACTACACATCTCAATTCATATGGCATATATAACTAACTAGGCCTTAAAAATTCAGTGTGGTCAGGGACTGATAACACATTACTCTAACAGTTTCTATCAAGAGAAAAGGCTCTGTTCAATGTGGTGACTTTTCACTGCGTGTCTGTGTATCTGTACAGTCACATGAATGAATCAGTGTGTAAGTGGATCACATACAGTCCTTTCAGGACCTTAATTGGATGAAAGCAACAATCACCATTAGTACAGGACTGCAAGCTAATTCAAGCATGTGTTAGAGAGTATATGCAAATTGCCATGTGACTGGATTCTGCTTTCTAATGAACGGTGTTTCCATGTCATACAAAATCTGCTGCACCACAGTTTATTAACCCACATCTGTAACTGGGTAACACTGCGTTACGAGACATTTGTATTGAGACATAAATTCACTGTTTTGCACCAAGTACAGTACACCCTTTGCTTCCTAAACTAAGTACCTAACGAAAGGTGTCAATTGTTTAAACTGCATTCTTGTTATCCCTACAGGCTGGGAAATTAAACACAGACTTTCCAAAATATGACATGAGACATGAGAGATACTGACACTAACAGAGGGAAAAGAGGGTCAAAACCAAACAACGCAAAACAAAATTGAGGCCATGTCTTTCTGACAGCCTTTTTATGGGAGGCCTGAAAACCAATGAAAGCAACAAAGTGAAGCACTATGAAGTGGTGGCTCAGTGTGGGACAGAAACAGGTGGTCCTAACCAAACCTTTCATGCTTTCACAAAGGTCAGTGACACACAGTCGCTACATTGTTTTCATTGCATAAGGACACAAAAAGAGCCAAAAGAGTGAAAGGATTAAGAGTCATTTAAAGTCAGAGGCACCAATCTGACTCAGCAGGGCTGAAGGACAGGAATGAAGAAGAAAAGCCAAGTTTTTCTGCTTACCTCTGCATCCATAATCTTCCTCCTGTAAAAACACAAACATTCAAGTTACTTTGCTGCTCCTGGTCATAGGTAGGTACTAGGTATCGTTTTTTTGGCTATCTCAGTTTTATCTTTTATGACAAGCACACAGTACTCAGGAGTATGACACTTAGGGTGTTTTCACACTTGGTCCCTTTTAAGTGAACCGAACTCAGTCCTCTAAAAGTGGACCAAAAAGGGAACCCACACAAAAAGAACTCAGTTCTGTTTGTGTTCACATTGCAAGTGCCTCAGAAAACATGCTGAGTCATCATTTGAGTTCGTTTCGAGGGCTGAAACGGACCAAGTGTGAAAGCACCCTTAAAAGCTTGTGAGAAGTTTCAAAACAAATACAAGTCTAAAGTTTACCGGGAAGATGTGCATGGTTGACTCTGGTGGGTATACTATGAAGTGCCGCAGGGTGAAGCCGAAGCCTTGGGATGTGCGACATAAACGCACGGTTTTCGGTCTGGGCCATGAGAATGACTCCTCCTCGGTTGGGTTTTGCATTGCAGGAGAATCTGTCGAGTTTCTCCACCCTGGACAGTTACTCTGAAAGAAAAGGAAAGTGGAGGCATTAAATGAAGTAGTTTCAATTTAAAATTTCCTGCGGTTTTATATGAGAGGGAAAAAAGCTGGCAAAAAAGTTGATGCACAGTAACTGAAAATATATAACATTTATTTTAGTTTGGCTTGCTTTAGAGGCGGAAAATATTAGTTGCTATGCAGTGTTAACAATCAAGTCATGGACACAATTTGCACAGCTGGTAAGTAGAACATGTCAGACTTTAAAGCTTTGGAAACCCACTCCTGTGTTTACTGGTTATTTACAGCCTCACCCTTTGTGGTATCATGTGTCCTTTACTCGGATCTCCCTATATCATATTCCCAGTCCTTGTGCTAATTTCAGGAACACCTCTTTTATACTGTTTGGCATTTACTCACTGGAAAATTGTTTTTCCTCACAGTCTCAAACACACACATACAACCATCCCCCCGAGAGTATAGACTTTCCCCTCACAATGCGAGGAATGTGATGAGCATGCATTTGCAACAATCTCTGCGTGTACACATATTTGAGTGAAACACCAGAAAATTAGTGAATTACCTGCATGTTATCACAACCACTGATACCATGCAGTGATAAGTTTTTAACCACAAAGCAGCGGATGTTTTTTTTTGAGACAGGAAAAGAAAATCTGACTTGTTTGTTTTAAACAAAAAAGAAGTAAATAAATCTGAAACCCTCCTCGACTTGATCCAGCTGTTGCAAGAAGTTGTAAAGGAGCCAAACCACATTTGAAAAAACAAACTTTAAAGCACCACCAACCCATTCAATTGTTCAGAGTATTTCAGAGTTTAAACATCAAGTCCTGTATCCACTAGCATGTTAAATATATATTGTGTACCTGGAGGTGTGTACCGAGTTAAAGCATGTTTCACTGTGCTTTATGCAAATACTGTGCTGCTACTACTCAACCAAGATCGTCTTTAGATTATCTTTTTGAAAGAATCAGTAACATAAACCATTTGAATCCAGGCACACTTTAAATGGCATTCTGACCTGATGAACACGTATGAAGGTTAACTGGGCTTACTGCAGAGTGAAAGAACCCACAGTCCTACTTTGGCTGTCTGGGAAACTGGGCTGCAGGTGCAGCTGACGCATATGTAGTTTGATGAAACTAGCAAAACAGGTTTTGCAATGTATTACCAAGCTTTGGCTGTTCTTTGATACCTGCATTCCCATGTTGAAGCCAGCATCTGTATTAGCCCTGGGTGCCTTCTAAAAAACATGCATGCACCCAGCTCTTGTAGTGATATGACAACAGATCAACTGGATGTTTGAAATGCCTGCATTGCTCCCCTCATGTCTTCAGGGAAAGACAATCCCAGTCTACTGGATCTGATTTAGTAGCCAGTTCACAGGGCAATTTCCAGGCCTCTGATCTTTAGATGTGGACAACTGAAGTGGGTGTGGGCCTCTTGACAGACACATGCCAAGGAGTTTTATCATTGCCACATGCATAGTTAATACTGCGCTAGCATTCTAGGTTGATAAATTCCTGGCCAACATTTGCCCTCACAGTTTCCATCTTCACTTGATTAATAAAAACAGCCTTTACGCGTGACAGTGAAACACGCAAGACTCGTGCGAAAACCTAAGAACAGCTGAATAAAGAGGTCAAAAGGGAACTGGTGTGAAAGAAAGAAATCAGACATCACAAAGACTATAACTAGAATGCCAAACTGATATTTGGGTAAGGCGGATGAGTAGAACTTTTCTGTGGGAATTTGTTCCTCTGCAGATCAATGAGATGTATGGATTTTGCCCAGCAGCATCCTGCTATAAATATTAACTAGAGCACCTAATGTGGATTAATACACAGCTGGAAACAGTCTCAAAAATCTACAATTTATTAATTTTCAAGTCACCAACTCGTTGACAAAACACTCAAGGAGTTGACCTTATACATTCATGGCCCTTTTTTAGGTTTCTGTTTTCTGTTTAAATGAACTGACTTAGGACTAAACACCATGGATAAGCTGGGAAGTTGAAAAGCATAACAAAGTGTTTGTGTTCATGAGATATGTTATGCTGTGTCCTTTCAGTACATACTTAACAAATGGTATACAGTATTTGTTTTAGTGTACGTGATAATGTCTGATATACTGTAATATGGGACTACTTGAGTGCTTGCGTTACCACAGAGAGTAGAAGGCAGACCAACCAACACCAACAACTAACATCAGACATTTCTGAAACGCAGTGTATGTTGGATGCTGTTTATACACCACATAGGCCACAAAGTGTCTGCAGGCTGGAAACACACTGAAAAAGATTTCCAAATTGTTCATTTTGAGCAACTACTATGAAACCACAATGTAATGTATGCTTATGACTGTATATTTAAGACCATCGGATGACCTCGCTGAATGACACTGAATGACAAGTCTCGCGTGACATCAGCTCTAAGAACAAGAGGGAAGTAAACAGCCTTAAAATGTGAAGAAACCTAGTTCTCTGTAGGCTGCTAAATTCTACACCACATCCCATACAAACCAAGCACTTAACTGTGAAAAGCCTAAGTTAATGATACAGATGGCCATTAGTAATTTCTGGGCTTGAGTAGTATTCCTTACACATGTCGAAAATTGAGTCTTTATCCCGAAAAGACTGAACTATCAAAACTGCAGACATTCTTATAACTGTGAGCTAATGAAATTGTGCTCTGCACTCCTTAGTATTTAACTCTTTCTCGACAAATATCATCTTGACATTGGTTTTGACCATCCTTGGTCACCAAGATCACAACCCTATTAAACACACTCTGTGAGACAGAATTGACAATCGCAACAATAGCAGCCAAACAGCTCCACTTTAAGGACACATGCCCTTGAGCATATGTAAATAGCTAGAATTGCAACAATACTTTCAAGTTCATTTGCAAAGTTCTAAACGTTTCAAAGTGCACCTAGAGTTTTAAAGCTTGTATCTGATTTCTTCTTTAGTTTCTGAGGTTGGTTGGTGGACGTAATTCAGTCATCATTTTATTTCTTTAATTTTCTTATTTTACTTTTTACCTCAACATGTAAGTTTGTCATTATATTATAAATACATCAAAAGGATGTAGTTGATGGAATAATGTAATTCAAAGATTTCCGATTAAAAACATTGGGACGGGTGCCTATACCACATACCTCTAACATTATCATTTGCAGAAAAGACAAACAAATCATGTTTGCATATTTAAAATGTAACCGTCAGCTATGAAACATATCTAATTGTGATTCATGTGCAATTTTTCACATCAAAACATACAAAATATAACAGGCCTCATTTGAAAATGAATGGATCTTTCTGCAGAGGGGTTAAAAAAAATTAATCACATCTCTTGTCCATCTCTGGTGTTTTCACATGAGCCACTGCAGACACAACCATAATGCAACAGGAAGTAACAGGCTTCTTCTATCCAATTGAAGGTCAATTTTCCCTTCCGACAGTCATCAGTTAGCCATATGATGCCTGCGTGCAGGGTTCTGTAAAAGGCAGCCTGCCTAAATGAGATAAACGCTGAGCTTTAATGAAGACTGTGGGACCAGGGGTTCTCTCTGTCAACAACCCCCTACAGTGCGAAGTACGGGTCATGCTTTATCATTAATAATACATTTTACTCCGACATCACTACTGACATTTCTGGTTGACTTGAGAATAAAATGCTGTACTGGAAGTATTTTGAATCATAATACAAACCTTTAGAATCTAATTTAAGATTAGTTATATGATGTAGTTTGATATCGGAAAAAGCTTACCACAACCACAGCGGGCTGAGCGGGACCTAATCCAAAATCTCTGTGTTGTGAACTCAAAATCTAAACAGAGGAGTCCGAAGGCGACGGAAACAGACATCAAGCCAACTCTGCTATTTGGATCAGCTGCAATGTTTAAATACCATGCTCTATTCATTTGATAAAGTGAATAAACACTACAGTGTAAGACCCCAAAGACAAAAATCTTAATTCAAATAGGTTTGGCCTCTATCAGGTCATAACCAGCACAACATAGACAAGCACAATGTGCTGGGTCTGTGGTCGTGAAATGATAAGAGGAAGAGAAAAAAACTGCATGAGTAGAACAGTACATAAGTAAGATCGTTGAGTGTTGTTATGCAAGAATTGGGTGTACCTAGCACTGAGAAACACATATACTCATATCCCCTCATAAGTCAAGCATCTTTTTGAGACAAAAACATACATCCACTACACTATTTTATTTGTTTCAGCACAGGTAACAATCAAGGGTTTCTCAGTATGCTTCACTATGCTGCCCGAGAAGGTAATCCATCTTCTTATCAGAATCCCTACTGTTTGTTTACAGCAGCAACAAGGCCATGCATTCAGTAAATAAAAACTAAGGCACAACCTTTTATCACTCACGTCTTTTGACTGATCCCTGTCAACTGAGACCACCACAAATTATTTTTGTGCAAATGATACATCCACAAATCATTCTGAAACAGCCACTTAGAAAAATTCTTAAGTCATTAAATCCACAGTGTCATCACTTCCAGAAAATCCCAGGACCAGAGACTCCAGGGGGTTTCCGGCTCAAAATTAGCACATGAATTGGTTTGTGTGGTAGCCTTATTAGAAGCGCTGCTAAAAGAGGACTCTCCACTGACTGCACTTTACCAAGGTTTTCCCTCATTATTGCTAGTTTTAACACAATCTTAACATATCAAACAAACATTATGTATTTAAAGAAAATGATTTTTCTAGTGTATTTTTGTCAATTGATGAAAATGTAAGACATTAAGCAACTGTCTGTTTGTGTCAGGATTTTTGGGTGGTGTTGTCAATAAACTCATTTTAAAATGTGTGGAAGTAAAAAGGAGCAGATACAGTGGAAAGCACGTTAACTCATCCTTGAAAAGGAATGGGATGCAAGGCAAGCCGTCGCTGCAATGTGACCCCGATTGAGATCAAGTCTGTGCTTAAGCGTTGTTTGCCTTAACTGTTTAAATATGACTATGCTTGTTTAAGTCAATAAAAGTGCCTTTTTATTTTATGCACTTCTAGACCCACACCAATATTCTCAGGAATATGAAAAACATTACTCTGACTACATTCAAAATTAATCATAATTATGCCTTTTATTGGCTGAGTGCTTTAATATCCTGTTGATCACCAAAAGGGCCCTTTACTTTTCAGTGCTTATTCTAATGATCTAAAATCAAACGTAAACCAGTATATATGTTGGCCTGTTAGAGGTGAAATCATAAGGAGCTTAACAGCCCTTACAACCTGTTCACACAGAAACTGGGGGGATTAAGTAACAGTGAATATTGCATTAAAAGGCACAGGAGGAAATGAAAGAAAAACTACAGGTTTTATAATTGTCCTTCCATTTAATATTACAAGGACTTCACTCAAGCTACATCAACACTAATCACTGTGAGACTTAAAACAAATCACCTTTGTTACATTTATGCCACACGTGCCCAGAGTGTGGCCAGTATATGGAGACAAACTATACAGTTTTTTAACTCCAGAGTTGAGATTCAGTTGTGATTTGAAAACAATGCGGACACCCTTGTTTGTTTCCTGATTAGGGCTTATCAGTCTCAACTCAATTTGCAGTGGTAACATGGATAAATCCATGTGCTGCTAACAAAATTCCTCATCTTAGCTTTCAATACAACACAGTTCATTTGTAGCCTTTTCTACGACTATGCAAACAACTACAGAGTAAACAATCTGCTTCCTGATTACACCAGCATGTGTATGACATGTGAAATTTGTTTTCAGGTGTGTTGATTATTTCTGACACAAAGCTAAAACATTCACTGGGTGGAGAATTTTTTTAAGCAGTTTCAAAATGAGGAAGTATTAATGTGGATGAAGCCTCAGGCGCCAAGCTTCAGGGCAGCATATGGTGTCCTGTCTTGTATTATTGGGGTCACAGCTTAAAAATCTTTAAGATGGCGCTTGAATAAACTACCTCAATGCCACTGTCACCTCCTACTGCCATCAGTGATACGTTTGATCAAAATTTCAAATCATATTAAACACACAGATTTTCAACCATATCTTTTATGAATTAACTCTGTGAAAAACATAGGATCCCTTATGTAAACTTATGACAAATGTTTCATGGCATTAATTATTTAAAAAAGCAAAATAGTAAATTACTGGTGAAACGAAGGGCAAAACAACTCAAGAATGGCGGTTACAAGCACAAACAGCTGGGCCACACTGAAAGAGGGGAGACACTGAAATTTGAGTCACTTGCTCACCGAAACCACTTTGAAGGTCAGCAAATTTTCATTCATCATCAGAATATGCAAAGTCTGAGGATTGTTGTAGTTGTGTTTACCTCACAGAAGGAAGATCTTGGATGTTGTCGCTCCTCATCTTCACAAGAATTACCCCAACGTGATGCCATCATTCAACTTCACTTAAAATCCTGTTATCTATGAAGGCCCACATCGAAAACGGAGCTCCAGCAGGATGCAAGAACAGATACAATGCTCCACTGTGTCCAATTTACACCTTCATTTTTGCTTGATGTCTTAATCCATCTGTTTAAAGAGAGGAGAAACGTGGCATTAAAGCATTATGTTGGTTTAACTATAAGCAGAGAGTGAATCAACTACTCAGATATGACACTGTTCAAGGTCCTGCCAAACAGCATGAGTCAATACTTCAGTTGTTAAATGTTTATAATAGAAGACCATCTCTACTTCATTATGGCAAAAAAAAAAAATTCAACAAGCCTTAATCTAATGCTGTTTTCTACCTGGTGTTTTCGTGGTTTGTCGTTTAAAAACACTCAGATGCTGGAGGTAGATTTTTTCAAATAATTATATCATGTTAATGGAATGTGAGCACCGGTTAGCAAACAAAGTTACTAACTACTACAGAAATACATGTACACATAGATAGCATACACAGACTAAGGTGACGTGACACACCTCATAATGACTCAAGTATTCACGCAGCAACGATTGTGTCTTGTTGTCATCAGCCTGAAAGGCGACATCGTGCATAGTCAACACTGCATATTGAATGACCGGCAACAAGTGGACAACAGACGGGAGGATGGGCAAAAATAAATGCCCGTCATATTAGAAACTAAATTATAATAAACTATGGTTATAAAGTTCGGGTGATTTAATTTAATTCTATTCAATTATAAAGCCGTCGGCTTCGTGGCGTGGCGATGGTGATTTTATTTTACACGGCTCCCTTTTGCGACCGATGGTCAACTGAGGCTCGAACAGAGCGTGTCGGGCTGTTGTTCTCCACCGACCAACAAACGTGACTTGTCCCTTGTTATTCTGAATAAAACATCATTGTCCAGAGGACGGTGGGAGAAACTGAGGTCACTTCCCACGTTACATACCAGGTGAATCACATGGGTAAAGCGTGTAAAGTAGGCAAAACTAACAACCAAACCTGTAGCTACGGGCTGCTAGTGCTGCGGTTAGCATGCATGCTAACGACTGGAGTTTAAACAAAGTTACCTGTGTAGCTGGGGAGCGTCATTACAGGCGGGCAGCGGCGGCGACGGTTGTCCATACAAGTTAGTAGACAAAGTGAAAACACTCGGTAGAGACTTCACTGTAGTCGAACGTTGTCATAGTTCAATGCATTTTAAATCCAAGCCCATTCCCGGTGATTATTCCAGTCGCTCACAGTGTTGGCGCATGGTTCAGTTTGGTAGCTGGAATTTTTTTTTTTTTTTTGTGTGCCTCCAGCGTTCCGACTCTCCGGGAGTCCACCTTCGGAAAACAGGGCTCTCTCGTCCAATCAGAAGCGGCGTTCTACTCGGTAGCACCAATCAGGTGCGCGCTTGCAAAAAGTCGAAGCCTCTCTCAAAAAAGTGGCGTTGTTCGACCGTTCCGACGGAGTTCAACGAATCGAGGACACGTTCACGTTCCAGGAGATGAAGTAGGAAAACACCGTCGCGCCAGGTGAGGCTTTCAGTGGCGGACTTTAGGCGTCATTACCCGCGCTGGTTTCACGCGCACAACAAGGCTGCACTACGGGTCACATGTCCTGGTTCACAGTGAGGTCGAGCAGGGCTGGCATGTGAACGGCAGCGGATACGGAGTCAGAGATCACACATACCACACATTACATATAATCCCATAATAATAATATCATACTCCCAGTGAAGATCATTTAACTTAACGCTGACACACCTGTACTGCACATGCAGTCTGAGGTAGACAGCAAAACAGGCCCAAAGAAATCAGATTCTCAGGGCGACAGGGGCCCGACAAATGTCCCCTTTATTCCCCACCAACATAAGGGGCCACCTGTTGTTGGGTTTGGCATTTTTTGTTGCAGAGGTCAGTTTAGGGAGGAGACTTTCACAAAGCTGTCCCGTCCAGCCAGTTCTACCTCCAGCGGCTCTACTGAGGCTTTATGGCTGGAGAAAATAAACAAAGAGGGTTTAGCGACAGTACTTTCATTGTACGAGTTTCAGATACACATGCGTTACAGTCCCCTATAGCTCTAACAAAATACACAATCAGCTATTAAAGCTATTATCTAGGGTGAGTTTCCAATATTATTACAAGTAAACTTAAAATTACATATAAAGGAGTATTTAATGACAACCCACTACTAATATTACTTTGTGTGTTAGTAGTATTCTTGACATTTTAAGTTTATTCTGTACTTTATGCAAGTTATATTTTAATGCACTATTATTTTGTATGTTATTTGTTACAAGTTGGTATTGCTACATCATTGCCAAATCATATTGATCAGAAAGGTAATGAATCCTTTCTAAGTACTTCATCAATACAGTATAATGTCCAGTACTGTATATCAGGACATTCAATTCTGTTTAAAGGCCATAGAGGGATGTCACTATGATGCCCAGCAGAGGAAAATGGTTTTGCTTATATGAAGCCTATGATTCAAAGGAATCATAGACCATAAGTGTATTTTATTATGCCACTTTGACCTGACTTGGACAGATAAATCAAATATGAGTTTTTCAGGAGGCTATGAAGAAGTCAGGAATAAAACATAAACACCATCCAAAATAAATGGTGTAAGCACACTGTTCACAATGAAGGTCACTGACTCAGAGGCTTCATTTGTTTACCACCACTTAAATATTTTTTTTTAACTATATGCATTACGTTAGCCAGAATGTGAGAAAAATATATGAGTAAAACTTACAGTACAAATAAATGTAAAATACTTTATTGCATGTTAAACCGCAAATACAGAAAATCAAAAGTAGTAGACACACTCAGTGTTCAGCGTTCTACATTTGTTAACCCTGAGCCTTCAAACTATCAGAGCATGAAGGGCTACATAATGAATAATCAATCAGCACAGGAATGAGCATAATATAAAAATTATATCATTAGTTTTCTAGTAAAAAAAAACTCCCTTTTTATTTGAAAAAAGTTGACATTTTCCTCTCTGTTACCTCATCACACAATGACCTAAAAATCGATCACATTCACGCCTGTCATAGTTATCGAGGCATACATACAGTAACAGTACCACAGTGTCAAACATTCCTATTCCGCGTACAGTTGTAAACTTGTAAACAACCAAAGCTGCAACTTTAAAACATATAAAACTTTTTCTAAAATTGGTTGTGTTTCTTTTTGAAAAAAAAAATGCTAGTGTCTATTATTACAACTGATAAAAGAGGAAGATGCGTTGTATTAAGGGGCTGGTGTGTTTGAGATCAAATGTCGTATTAGCAGCTGTATGTCCATGGCATCAAGACTCGCTGTGAGATGACATCTGTGCCACAGTCGCCTCTTTTGGAGCCGTCTCTTTAAATTTTATATTTCATCTTCCCACTTTCGCTCATCACACAGATGTGCTACAAATTTAAAAAAAACAACACGTTACTCAACAATCAAAAAGTGAACAAATTCATCAAGTCACTGTCGTCAATCACTGAGGCACTGACTTACATTGAGGTCTCTAAAATACTCGTTGTAGTCCAAGGCATAGCCAACCACAAAACGATCAGGTATCTCAAAGCCGACGTCTGAAATCAAAGACAAAAGGTGACATTAATTTGCAGGTATTTTCACAGCCCACTGACTCATGGACAAACAAGGTGAAACTATTGTTGTAAATCTGAACGAACCACTGACTCATAAACACATGAGAGAGTAGGTAAAGTACATACAGTCGGGAAGACACGCTGAGTTACGCGGCAACCTCTTCACAAGCAACCTAGTAAAAAATAAAAGCAGACATTATCATGTGATAACTATAAAGACTGGCATTAACTTTAAAATTGTGGGAACCAAAGCCTGCATTGCCTCATCTCTCTTTGTCACTCTTTCTCTGTCTAGACCTGGGAGGGGGAAACTGACTGATTCAATACAACTGTTTTTTTTTTTCCCCTTGTTACATTTGCAGCCAAAACTTACCCTGCTACTTTAATCATTTTGGGTCTGAAGCCTTCAACATGTTTCAGGAGAGTTTTCATTGTCCTCCCAGTGCCTACAATGGCCTGTAAAGGACAGATAGATAAACTGGACATGCTGGCAACTACAAAAACAGGTTAACTTCACAGTGCAGTACAAGTGAAAGCGGGAAGGTCATCACACTGTACATGTGTTACATAACTGTTAATGAGAATTCTCCAAAAATACGTAACCCCTACCGAAAAGAGAAACTAAAACCAACGTGTGTTTACACAAAAAGTGCCTTCCACTTTTTACACTGTGAAGATTGAAATGTAGCGGTGGAGTTGCGCAGCAGAAATATGCTTCGTCACATTTGTCGTGTGGATGTAGGTCAACATACTTTACCTTACATATGGAAAGAATGGGTTTTCCACACTTAGGTTCAACATTTTCCAACAGTGAAAGGGTGTGATAAGTGTAAAAACATGTTGTACGCTGCCCCTAATTTTCTGTGTTTCTGAGGATTTTCTTTTTCTTATGTGAAAAAAAGGTTTTAAGTCAGTGTTCTTGAATAAGAATTTAATAGAAAATGTGTTTGTATGGTTGCCATTTCATTACACGTCATTTCGATTAACCGTGAATTTTATTTCCTCTAAATGTCATTCTCCCCAAGGCTCTTTTTTCACTACAGAACAAAATGATTGTGCAAACCAGGAAGTTTTACAATCATGTTGGGGAAAAACCGCTCTCTTATTTCCCAAATATAGGTCAGCTTATTAAAAAGTTTCCTAAAGTTGAACACAGGTTATGCAGAAGGAAAACAATCTTTTAAATTGCTCCCCTTGACCTGGATAGCCAACCATGCCAAGTAATACAATAGGCACATTTGTTAAGGACGACAAATAGAAAAGCAAAAACACATCTGACTCACCTCCACAATCAGTACGTTCTTATGCGAGTGTGTGCGGGTGGAAGAGGGAGAGAAGAAAACAATTACTCTTGGTTAGAAAAAGAAAACAACATATCATACACAGGCTGAATTTAAAAAAGGTGCATATTTCTTGATCTGAACAGCAATCAGTTATTATACACAAATACTGCAAGCTTTGTGTTGTACAGCAACAAAGAAATAAATGGGAATATAATTTGGAATAATATAAAGGGAGGGGTGCTGAACGATACTCAACCACACCTATTAAAACCAGCTCTGTCAGCGAGGCTTTTATTACACTTTATGATATCAGTGCTGATGCAAGGAAATGAAGAGGGCAAAAAAATGTAAGCTTCATCCAGCCTGGAAATCTGGGTTCCTTCACTCCTGCGTTGAATGTCACACTGAAATAGCTGAAATTCTGCAAATGTTTGTCTAATCAACTGCAGACAACTGGGCACTATTTATATGAGGAGCGACTATCTAAACTTCACTCCTCATAGATAAGTCTCAATACATGCCATGTAACTGTCAGTCGTAGACACTACTCTTCGAACAAAGGAGTCATCCAAGCATGCTTTTGTTAAGGCCTCATTATTCATACAAATTCATTTAGCGTGTGTTGAACCCTGGAAAAATGTTGAAGAATGAAATATCTAACAATAAAGTGTGATCTCTACATTATTAGCCAGCCCTATGTTGATGTAGTTGATGTCAAAGATTGTGCTCAAACTCGTTGGGCGTTGCACATTTAAATAATTTCCAAGAAAGGGGAAGCTACTTTCTGTCAACTGCGCAGCAGAAACGCGAGGTGTAACTTGAGCTTGGTCACATATTCCTTGTTTTACAGTAAGTTCACTTCTTTCAGGAAAATATGACAACATTCAGAGGCAACGTAATTTAGTTCCACGTCACATGGAGATAAGGGATTTCACAAGATCATTTAAAATAACGAGGAAAGCAGCCGGCAATTACTCAAGGTTACGACCTCATATCCTATTCATATTTCAGGCATCTCTGCCACGCCTGGCTACAGGGCGTATTAGTTTGTGTGTGTATGTGCATGTGCGCGCGTGTGTGTGTTTTGATGATTTTCGTTACATAGAACTCGTGCACTCACTGACTTATGACTCCTGTAGCAGTGACTAAGTAAGTCCATCTTCTGTGCCTGCACTCACACATATAAACACACATGCAGGTGTATACATGTGTGGAAAGAAATATATGCACACTCGGCAAACCACCTGCAAATTGGCACTCTCTCACTGATGCACTTTAACTTATTTTGATAAAAATATATTTATTAGCTGGAGACACACAATGGCAAAACTACAAATCACAGCCAATGTGAAACAGTGCACCCTACATGTATGCAAGAGTTCCGACAAACAGAGTTTTCTACAGCCTGTAGTTCTTTATAGTAGTTGCTAATTTACAAAACTCAAAACATTATAATTATATGACACTAAAATGAGTGTCTTTGGTTATTAAAAAAAAGCTAAAATCTGTGAATCATGTTTTGGTGATTTCGTAATAGACCTGTTTCTCCTATTGTGAGTTTATACAATATTCTATAAATGAGACAACAGATGAATCGAACACGTTTTTGTGTTCTGAGGTAAATGTCGTTTTTCTCTTCCTTGTCGTAGTGTGCATGTTCATGGCAGAGCTGCTGGGTAACATCCAGCTCATAAACACGCTTCCGCTAAGTGAGGTACTGATTTTGATTATATGATAACATGATAATGACGCACGCAAACAAACAGCCAATTGGTACCGGATCTGTCACCCTCCTGATCTGTTCTGATAGCCACTCAGTATATTCTCCATTTACGCATATTTTACATTTTGTCTCCAATGAGATAAAGTGGGTGACGTGATTAACAATTATATTACAACATGTGATATCTGATCGCTGCTGGGTTTGTCAGGAACTGCCATCTTTGATCTCCCTTGAGGAAGCACAGGACCATTTCCCAGCATGGAGACGGAAAGAGCAGGTTAGAGGGAAGGCTGCCCTCTTGAGTCTGCCATCTGTCAGTACCCCCCCTGTCTTTGCAAGTAGAGTGGCAGCTGTGACTGCAAAGGAGCTCCTGATGATGATGGAGATGTATTGTACTAAACGCTGCTCTTTACTTAAAGAGCTGTTTCCTGTGATTCAGATAAGAAGAATATTACCTTTCCAGCTAAAAAAGACAAGTCCTCTGCTCCAACTATGTGAAGATCCTCCATCGACTGGTCGTTCTGTGAAAATAATGATCCAAGAGAAACATGTTTTTTTTCCCCTGCTTTTCATTATGACACATTAAACACTTGCAACAGTACCAGCAAAAGTGCACATAAGTACACATACTCCTGACCTGAGAGAGGAGTTTCATACTTTGATCCAATCTCATTTAATATTTAATGAAATTACTATTGTCACTGAAATAATGTCCAAGTATTGTGCTACTGTTTTTGTTTGCGATAACAGCACGTTCAAGGTAAAGATACAACTGTAATAATGTATAGAACAGGTCTCACGCATCTTCTGACTAAGTCTCACCAGGTAGCTCCGAAGGCGGATGAAGTGGACCGTCATGGGGATTGTGTGATTGGAGTTTCGGCTGAGAGCCTTGATCCTCTCCACCAGGTCCGCACAGAACTGGTAGCCTCCTTTAAGCACACACAGCACCACAATGTCGTGGTCTCCCAGGTCAACCATGATGTTTCGAGCAAGGCGCTCTGTCCTGTAAACAACGTGACAAGTAAATTCACCTTTTAATCACTTCAGAATAAAGCTGTGCTCTGTCCTTCCTGGACATTAAGTAAAGCCAATAACAATATGCTGTTTGTGTGGTTGTATGTAGATCTTGCAATTAGTTTTTGAGTTGTTACTCTGTATTTTCATGTGAATGTTTTGGGTCACTGTACTTGTTTGATAAAAAATGAATGAATATTACTGCTGATACCTAAATCATTATTTGGTCCTTTCTTAAACCTGTAAACATTTTCTGCTTGTTTTCCCTGCATTTGACTTCAATAAAAATGCTCAAATATTAGCAAACATTTGCCATATTGTGACAAGTCACTGCTAATATATTTCTGTACCTATTACAGTGTTAACGTCAATAAATTAAATTCACTCGTTTGAATACCAATTCAATTGGCTATAATTTTATGGAAACTATGTATGTCACACTGAAAATTGTTTTACTGATGACATTCATCAGGGGCCTGTAAGGTGGCGCACTCTCATTAAAACAAGTTTTATAATGGTCTGTTGTTTATACTGTTTATACTGTGTGTTTGTTTTAGTTTTGCAGAACTCATTTTATACCAGAACACTGAGTGTAGTGGTTTGATACCGCACCAGAGTGTGGAATAGGCAGCATCCCATAAATCTGATCTGCCAACACCACCACAGCAGGAACATCTGGGAGGCCCACTGTGTTTGTTAGTGGGGGGGAGGGGTTACAGGCGTGTGTAGTAGTTTGGCGTTGTACTACCTGTCCATAATGACGCCATGCGGAATGATGACACAGTCTAAATCCCCGGTGTAGTGAGCTGGGTAGCTGAAGAGTTCTAAACTGTATCCCGGCCAGTCATCGCTGATCTGGGAGGGGAGAGATAAACGCAAGCGTTATGTCACGTGGTGCTGAAGCCTCGGCGGTGATAGCAAACGTGGCCAAAAGCACGCCAGGAGCATTTCAAACAGGTTAGCGACACGTAGGACTTCTCATCCAAATGCGCAAGGGTGCGCGATTGCGCACGCGCCTGCGCGAAAGAGTAAAGTTTGGGGCTGCACAGCGGGAACCTTGTTTGCTTGTTTAATTACCACAATGCCGCTGTCTCTTCCGTCGGAGTGGACGGCAGCGTCTGCCATGTTGTTTTCCGCCGACACAAACAGGCTCGCGGCTCCGGGAAGTGGCGTCGGGAGCCCTCAGAGGGAGTTGGCACCGTGTGGGGAGAGGAGGAGCACCGCGGTCTGAGCAAACGCTGCTCGTCTCCACATGATGTCGTCCGGCTCCCTCTCGGGTTGTGTGACGCGGCGGTGACTTCCACCAGGGGCGCTATAACACAACACACTCATGCTGGGTTGTTCATCACTTGACCGCGCGGCCCCCATTTTAAGTGAATGGCTGTCGGGGGCCACAGGGATGTAATGGAGGCCAGGGCCATTACAATGCGCCATAACTACATGACTTGTAAATGATCACATTGTTACACAGAGACATCAGTCAGCTGTTGGATCAGCTGTTTCTCAACAACACGGGAGCGTGCAGATTATAAATACAATAAAGAAATATTGTAATAATAGTATCAACGCAGAAAGATAAGGTTTAACAGGCGGGGGGAGTTGACGATGTCGTCACACAGGAGACAAAGTACACGGTTTTAAAATGTCCCAACAGCAACAGATAAGGATAACAAACAGACTTTTCACTTCTGTGTCAGTGATAGTAATTGTTTGGTTTTGATCACAAGATTTCCAGTGATCACAAACTGACCCTAGACTCTCCACATTGAGTTCCTCTACCTTTGTCATGTGGATGAAAGGATGTTTCTTAATGTGTTAACACTGCCATCTTGTGGAGGAAGACACACGTGGCCCTTGTGTAGGCTGCTTTTGTTCCAATCAGGTCATTGTGTTTGTAACCGAATGAAGTTGTTTTGGTTGATCCCCTTAAAGATCACCCACACCATCATCTCAACTTGTTTTCCAAAACCAGAGAGAACTATAATTGCGAGCCTGTAATTAAAGACAGCCAGAAGGAGAATGCCACACCCATTCTTACACCATGCACAATACCATCTATCAGTTAAACAGTGAATGAGTGAATTCTGGATGAAACACCCAGAGACGCGTGTGTGGTCAGAGGGTCCTGCAGCAGCAGGGTCTGGGCTGACTTGTCACTGCACAATAGAGCAGTCTGCTGGGTTCTGCTGAGACGAGGAGACAAGGTGTCTGGGCCACCCACCCATGCTCTTACACGGCAGCTGTAATTACAAACAGTGGTACAATGACAGCTGGGGAGGCAGATGTCAACAGCAACATTAGAGTTCAATAAGCCTGCACAGTGCCATCACTTCACAGGAATGGGGAGGCATTACAACCACAATGTATGATTTTCTTTTTTTCCCCCCGCTGAAAGCATCGATTATTCTCCATACAACTATTTCCATTATTTTCAGAAGATACTGCAACAAGCTTGTTGATCACTAAGCAATGCTGCAGAAGCCAGTAGATGTTTTTCGATGGCGTCTGTGTTGGTGAGAGCAGACCGGTTCTGTTGCTGCCCTCGGGGTGCAGAGGAGCAGTCTGGCTTCGGCATATCACACTAGCTCAACAGTCAGGGCCTGTGACCGTCCGCAGACTTTACTGCCAACTGTTCCCTCACACCCCTGTTGTTTGGCCAATTATGAATATTCAGACGCTATGAAAGTAATTCTGTCAGACATGCGACTGTCCAGCCGGATAATGTCAGAGGTGTTCTTTGCAGAGGGGAGAAACTCCCAAGGACATGACCGTTCTTCTTCTTTCCGATCGGATCTTAACATTTGAAAAATGAAGCTAAAACATGTAGAAAAAGACCTAAATAGACTGCACATTTCTTTCCAGCAACTTAATTTTTATGGTTAAAGTTCTTGTATTTTCACAAGACAAGAAATCTGTGTTAAGAGACAGAATACTATCTTTTGTTGTTTTGAGTCTTTTCCTTTTGACTGTAATATTAAACATAGAAACCATCACCAATTGAAATGAATAAGAGGGGTGCACTACTGTATTTAACTAAGGTCACATGTTGTCTGTATGTAATGCTGAACAAAAATAATTGCAATGTAGTTTTGTGTTGAGGCGGCTGTTTATGCCATAACAGGCAAACTATGCAGATATAATTGATGTTAAAAGGAAAATAATAAATACAGAGATTCCAAGATTTAAATGCAATTATGCAAGTTGCCAAGGTCATCACAAATAAATTCTTTTTTGCTGTTCTGCAGGTAACTGCTCTGATCTTGCAAGATCTGTCCTTGTGATGTTACCTAAGCCTGATTTTAACAGTGTGCACAGATGTGGCCTTGTGTGTTTGTGTTAGTGCAAAGGCAGGGCCATATGTGGAAGAGAGGAGTATGAACAGATGTAAAAGGGGATGTCTGCTGACAGTCACTAACCTTGGCTGACCTTCAGTTATCACTACAGTGACGGTGATCAGCGTCATGCCACCGATGCGTTTTTGTAATGGAGAGCCTTTGCTCTCTCATAATCTCCATAATAAAAAACTGCTGATGTATGGTCTCGCTGTATGACATATCGTTTTTAATGTGTTGAAAAACCCCTTTCCAACAAAGCAAGTCAAGCACAATGGTGCACATAAACACATGTTGAAAGTTCATGAGCTAATTCACGAGAGTAGGAAAGCAAAGAGTAATAGCAAACATTAAGCATAACAATAAAAAAACAACAAAGTACAAAATAAACCAAATAGGCCACACAACATAAAAAGTGTCTATAAACAATGTTAGACTGCCCAGAAAGCACATTATTTGACATAATGACTTGTTTAGTGCTTAATGGTTTACATTTACAATCTTCATAAATGTTTGATACTGAAAAAAAGTCAGCCTGATAGTAGTGAGACAAGCATTAATTCAAATGTCTACATTTGTTTTGGTGTCAATACTCAGGTTACTAGAGCAGTACCAGCAGAATAATATATTGATTTGTGTGTAAATAAACACCCAGAGTTCAACAAAAAGCGAAAAGTAACATTATCTTTACATCAAAGTGTCTGGAGCTGAGCAGCAGTTCGGGTGGATTCAGATGCTTTCTTCATGGGGATGATCGGTGGCTCCTCGCTACAAGAATTTCTGGATCTATGCTGCAGATTCAGGAGCAAGGATCCACAGTGTAAGCAGGTAAAACTCCATTAACATAATGACTTCCCTGTTTAAGTGGATTGTGAGTCATGTGCTGAAAAACAAACTCAGTTACAGATGTCCTTAACAAACCTTCCTTTGTGTAGAAAGCAATATTTCTGGTCATATTTCTCGAACATCTCGAACAGCGTTACATATTTGACCGTAGCACCAAAGGTAAAGAACAGAAGATGGCGTATAAGGAATAATTGGGCAATGTGATTGAATAATATATCGAAACCGGCTTAATGTCGACACTCTCTTCCTGATAGTTTTGTTTTGGTTACATCAGCAGCTTGGCATTGTCAAAAACAAAAAACAAAAAATGTGACTGGAAGTTGATATATATTCTCCATCTTAATGAATGATGTCAAGCTTGCCCGATTTGATGACAAGTATTTATTTATTGTTTTACAGATAACATACTTCACAGGGTTACCTTAGAGGTAAAATCTCCTGACAGGACTCTGCTTTGACTCGTCGGAGACAGAGGGGAAGATGAACATACTTTTATCAAGCACACATTGTAAACAACTGAGCAATATTTAAGTCTAAATGGCGTACCATAGAGTAGGTGAGAGACAACAAAATGTTAAGTAAGAAGATGTGCCCCCTTGCTTGCAAAGTCAAAAGTTTCATTTTACAAAACAAATAATGGTCACTGACATTTTTCTACTTTTTTTTAGTGGCTGAGAGGTAGAATGAAGTATTTTCAGTTAAAATCAATGATTTGATTTTCATTACTTTTTCATATCAGTTTCATCATAATGAGTGAAAACATTACGTGTGAATAAGTAACCCCAGCCCTCTGAATATAATGTGAAATCTGTACAAATGTCTCCACTGATGTATTGTTTTGATTTTTATTGTGAAACGTTTTGTTTGTATCCCAAATGTCCAACGTTGTAAGGAGAGGAAATAGTATTATTTCTTTTTAGTTAGGATTTCACAGTAGCTCTCCAAACTGAGACAGTGAATTCCTTTGTTTAATACTGCGAATAGCAAGGTCAGTCTATGTTTTTGTTCTTTTCTTTTTTTGTGGATGAGGTGCAGAGATGGATATATTCAGTTGGAAGTATCCGAATGAACGCTTCCAGGTCCTTCTGTGGGTGATGTCACTGACGAAGGAGTCGGAGCATCTTGCCAGCCGCCATTTGTCTGTTGAAATATGACAGGAAACAGATAATTTAATGGCAACGCAGTCTGCCACAGAACACAACTATAAAACTCTCTGTATTTCTGTTTGTCTCCAATGAAAAAAAACTGCTGCCTGTGCAACCAATGCACATTGCTCCGTAGCCATAAAGTAAACACTACAGACACATTACTCAGTCACACTGTTTGTTCATCATAATGAACATGTAGTATTCATTTTTCAACCCCCCACAGAAATGACATAAGAAACAAAATCTAAAATTACAAATAAAAATAGGAATGCATAAATACCAATATAAATATGGCTATATCACGATATATAGGTTTTTTAGATTTAGTTATTATTTCCAACAAACTATCACAGAATAAGTTGACCGTAATACTGTGGTTTGTTCTCACACACACGCGCACACACACACACAAGCAGGCACACAAACTGCATTCATTAAAAATATGCTTTCACCACTTCCCCCTATTTGTATAATGTGGGCTAAAAAGACGAGATGGGACACAGACTATGCAGACCTTTCATATACCTCAAAATTCACCCCAGAGATGGTTGATAAAAGAATAAATTATCACAATAAAAACTAGCTCCCTAAAATCGAAGCTTTCTCAAATAATGATAAAAGCTCAACGAAAGGCCATTAAGGAAATTAATTGCAATTTCCACACTATTAGAGAGAGAGAGAGAGGGAATGTGCTTTGGCAGCCTCTTATTTCCAAACCCTGTTATTTTGCTACTGTCTGTCTGTCATCTTATTCAACATTTCAAGTCCCTGAGAGAGGCAACACCCACCAGCAATTTGAGGGTTGTAATTGCTGTTCAGTGATAAAGAACGAGAAGTGAACCACAAGAGTTCAGTCAGTCGATCATAGAAATGATGAATACAATGAATACAAGCACCAACACTTAATTCACAGTACTTTTATAAGGGTGCTTATAAAAGTACTATAAGAGCCTCATATCATCAACAATAATATTGTCTACTGTTGTTTTTATTGCTGCTTTTATTGTTTATAGAGAAAGTGAAGCCTCGTGACTAAGTATTCCCCCTGGGGCTCCATGATGTAGCCTAAAAATCTCTTCCACCATAAACTGTCACACTCACGGTAGAACGACAAGTGTAACTCAACGCAGAACCATAAATCCTGCTTAAGTGTAAGTATTTATTATTTGGTTTATTGTTTTAATTGATTTTATTTACTTCTGATATTTGTACCTTGACGGATCCAGTCATACTGTATGTTGCTGGTTGTCAGATTATATAAATACAGACATTACAAGCATTACAAGCATACAAGTATTTCCTTTATATTCATACAATTAATTTGTCTTTCGACCATCAGAGTGAAAAAAAATTGTACTCAGTTTGAAGGGAAATATTTTGCGCTGGTTGTCATGTTGCAGCTGTATTTGCTATAGAATCTGTAAATTACACTTATATTGGATGAAAATATAAAATATAAAATATTACAAAATGCACATACACACACACACACACACACATTGCATAAACTGATAAATACATTATGGTGTTATGTTTATGTATGGTATGGTGTTGGTGTATGGTGTTAAAAGGATACAGTTAATATAATTTTAGGGTAACATTTGTATCATGTTTTTTATCAGGCATTAAACAGAATCTCATTTGCCTCCAGATGGTTTGAAGTGTCTTTCTGTATTATACTTATACCATCAGGGAATGGTAAGTTTTATAAAAATAATTAAACCTGGTTTGCTTTCTTTAAAGCTCACAGTATGTATTTGTCAGAAAATGGAATCCTCTGTTCAGTGACTCATAACAGAATATATGAAAGGTGAACTGGTATCATAACGTTAGTCATTCTATAAATCTGGTTTACTGTTATGCTTTTTACCAGCTCGTAGTTTTGGAGCATCATTTTGCTTTTTGGACACGACTCTACTATTTTGCCTGCTGTCATCAATCTCACTATCCAACACATCATGCAGCGCAATGTATCACACACCTATTTCCACTTGAGCCTGTTGCATGCTGTAAGTGTCTTGATGTATCGGTTCTTATTTTAGCACAGGGGGGTGTTGCAGGCTTGGCTGTCAGTGTCGCTGTTCCCGTGGATGAATGATCTCACCAATGTGCTTGGACTGTTAGCCCAAAGCCCCGCTCTCTCTGTCCCTGTGACTGTCGTATTGATTCTGTTAAGCCCAGTTCAGCCTGTCGCTATGGATCTACATGTTAACATACCGCCTCCAGTCCTGCCTGTCCCACCCGGGCCCAGCCCAGCAAAGGGGCCTGGAAAACTGGCCCGGCCTTTGACAGGCTCGTTAAAGAGTTATTTTAGGAATTAGCAGCTGAGAACTTTTTTTTTGTGGGGGTGAGAGGTATGACTTGTCCTATGGTGCCAACACGGGAGCACCAATGGGAGAGATGATGACACCTGTGTCCTTGTTTCTGTCGAGTGCAGGTGCCTCGCTAACACTAATATCATCCGACAGACTAGGAGTGTGTCCAGCTACTCAGCCTGGTAGCTGCCTCATTGCTTGCCACCTAGGGCAATGCTGGAGCAGGGGGGGGGCGACTGGCTGGTCAACAGCTCAACCCTGGCAAAACCTGCTAAGTGGCATCCGAGCACGCACGCACGCACAATGACACAATATTATGCACATCCTGCGACTGAGGAGTCATTGCAAAGTAAGACAGCAAAGAAAATGTTGAGAAGGGCAGAAAGCGATTGTTTACAGGTCTTACGTTGATGCCCTGTGGACTGTACATCTGGCTGGCTGCGAGGCTGTCACTGTATCCTCCGGTCTGGCTGATAACATGGCGAAGGGTATCCACCTGGAACAGCAGGGACACAGACAAAAGGCCCGGTCAGACAAAAGCTCTGGATAACAAAGACGGCCGTGCACAGAGGAAAGGTCAGTCTGATAGTAAAAGGGTACCACAAACAAGAAAAGGTTACAAACAGTGAATCAGAATGATTCGGCTATGACTACAAGCCCCGATAACAGACACCACAAAAGGACACAAATTCAAGAAAAACAACAAGAACTAATTATCAATGCTTCTGTCCATCGAGTAGAATAATACTTAACTAAATCAAATGCTCTACATGAAAACACGTTTCCCTGCCACGGCTGCCGATGAGAATACTGCGTACCTGACATCACATCAGAAATTATTGATAAAATATTGAATATGTTTTTCATTGGAAGCAGTATTTAGTGGGATCTTTTTGAGCAGCCATCCTGGTGATATGTGAAAACATACCAGATTATAAAAATAAAATCGCTCTTCTCTAATCCTGACGACAAAGTTGCAGTTTCTCTTTTCGTTTTTGCCGTTCATTTGATTGTACGTACCCCCCCCCCCCCCACAGGACTGAGGCTGTTCAGACATGAGTCGAAAAATAATCCCTTTAAAGTAACACGAATCTCAATAATTTAAAACCAACCCTAAAGACCTCGTTACCCTCGAAGTCGCCGTGTCTTCTGCATATTCATGAGCGACCTAAAGCATTAAGCTGATATGAGTAGAAAAGGGTGGGTGGTGTTGGGGGGGTCGAGGGGGGGAGGGGGGTGATGACGCCGAAAGCACTAAAACTAAATGAAAGCATAACTTGCGGTGGTGATTCCTTAATGCATGGTGAGAATTATAACACTGCGTTGGTCATTGCTGTCCACTGGGGCAAGGTCAGGAAGCTACAGTGCACCAGTGGCTACGTGAACTCCTGTCAGGAGCAGTGATGAGTGTTGCACCGTTTCCAAAACTGTCTGCAGTCGTCTGTGGTTTGACAATAGCCTCTACATTAATGTCGAGCTCTGGGCTATGTATAACCTCTGTCTAACTGTGTAGGGCAAGTTGACCAGTCTGTGTGCATCTATACTCACAGACTGGTCAGTGTTTGAACAAAATCATTATGAACTTTTCGTCATATAGTCAGACACTAGTTTTTTTTTGTTGTTGTTGTTGTTTTTAAAAGCGCCTACCTGGGATTGTATGTTGGCCCCAACCTGCCCCCCTTGGTACGAGTCCCCATTGAGGGACTGCACACTCATGAACAAGTCTCCGGAGTTTGACATGTTAAAAGAGCCAGCAGAACCTGAGAATTACATAGAGGAAGAGGAAGAGGAAGAGGAAGAGGAAGAGGAAGAGAAGAGAAGAGAAGAGAAGAGAAGAGAAGAGAAGAGAAGAGAAGAGAAGAGAAGAGAGGGACAGAAAAGGAGTTAAAATGACCATGCATCAGAAAAAGTGCATTAAGTGGGTTAGTATGGGAGGGCGACAGGCATCATGTCTGCTTCTATAAACCTGCACAGTGCAAATGCAGCAGGTGCACACTGACGTATCACTGGACCATAATTTAAAGTGGGGGGAAAAAATAATCAACAAGAACCATAAGACAGAAAATCATCATAAAACTGTTTAAGTCCAGATAAAACAGGGCTTATTGATTATATGGTTGTTAAACGTCCATGCTGCTAGTGTTTCATTAAGGAAGTAATAATTGATCTGCAGGAAGACCCAAAGAATAGTCTTCGTCCTTTAATGGACCCCAGCTCCCCAGATGTAAAAAGACCATGGCGTAACTTGATTTCAACACCCGGTCCTAATTCAATACAGTTGCGAAGTCGCTATATGACAAAAGACTGCGCTTGCCCTCTGAGCAGCTTAATGGCATGCACGAGGTCAACCGGACAAGAGGCAGGAAAAATTAACGTCCGCAAGACCGAGAGGTCAATAACAGAGAGATGGAGAAAAGGAAAGAGAGAGAGAGAGAGACAACAAAGGGAGAGAAGAAAAAGGAGAAAATTGAACCAGAAGAAGCAAGAAAGCCAGACTACATAACTGGTGGTTAGATGTAGAAGAAGGGCTTTATGTTAGTCTAACTCTAACCTAAACAGCACCAGAGACTAAATTCTTGAGTTGTGCTTCTATCTGTTCTGATGATAAATGTGTGTGTGTGTGTTTTTTTCTAAATGAGAGTCTGAAGCTCACCTGCTGAGTTGGGAGTGGATGGGGAGTTTGCCTGGCTGCCGTGGGCAGACACACTGGTTGCATTGACCGCAGTCCTGGCTGCGTACATGTTGGCCTCTTCCTGGAATTTGCCGATGTTTTTCTTGTACCGGATTCTCTTGTTCCCAAACCAGTTTGATACCTGTCAGGCATCAAGATGACGAGATACAATGGCTGCATTATAACTGACGCAAGCTGATATGTATACAACAAAAACCAATGCACAGAGACACAGGTATCATTAGACACCTGCCTGTATACAATAATAACAATAATAATAGCAACAATAATAATACTACTATTACTACTACTACAACTAATAATAATAATAATAATAATAGTAATAATAATAATAATAATAACAACAACAACAACAACAACAATACCTGTGACACTGTGATGGCACATTTCTTGGCCAGCTCTTCTTTGGCCTCCTCGCTGGGATAGGGGTTACTGAGATGCGAGTAAAAATACTCATTCAGTATCTCTGTTGCCTGTTTGTTGAAGTTCCTCCTCTTTCGTCTGGACAGAAAGCAGTGAAGACAAGGAGAGAGCAGAGTTAATTCAATGTACTGAACAGAATAATAAATTCAATTTCATTTGGTTTTTTATGAATGAATCTCTTGCACCTTCTTTTTCACCACGTTAAGTGCTTAAAGGCAATTTGGACGGAATAAAAGCTGCATAAAAAAGGAAAATGAAACCAGAATAGAATGAAAGGGACACAACTGGATCTGTTTGTGCATTAAGAAAAAAAAAAAAAACGCAGAATGACGATAGAGGACACAAAATGCAGCAAATCGGAGGGAATGGTTTTGCTGCACTGTGGACACACAGACCTGGCATCCAGGAAGCGTGAGCGCAGGATCATGACAGCCTCGCAGGTGCTCTGCTTCAGCTGCATCTGGATGGAGCTGAACTTGCGGTGAATGATGCTGACCATGCGCTCGATCTCTTTGGGCGAGATGGGTCGTGTTCGAGACTGCTCCCTCAGCAGGTTCATCACATGGGTGGTGAACTCATTGCACGCCTGGATGCACAGACAGAGAGGATTCATAAAAAAAAAAATAAAAATAACCATCGCAGATGCTCAAAAGCTTCAGCCAGAACAAAGGGATGAAATTGGATTCTGGAGAGGCGGCGACTCTGCAGATAGACCTTGGCCTTGTTGGAGCAGTGCTGACAGTAGAACAGCATCAGTGTTGGCGGTAATAAGAACAGTCTGAATTAAAAGAGCAGATGTGACGTCTCACGTCAAACAAACGCGGCAGTGGATTCATACAGTGGAGGCAGCACTACTGTGAATATTAAAACCACTTCTCTTCAATGGGAGAGAAAATGTGACAAGTGAGGAGAAATTTAAAATGACAGCAGGCTTTCAGTCCCGTTCACATTCAGGACGTTTCAAGCGCCTCACTCCCGCATCACCCCCGTCTTCCCAGTCCCCCTCGTTCCTCCTCCGTCTGAATCACTCACTGGATACGACTGCAGTCGGAGTCAAGGTGTCTGTTGCTTGTCAACACCGGGGTTACGTCAGTCAAAGTGATGTGCCGAGCAGCCCGTTCTGCTCGCGCACACACGCCAGTCACCGCTCAGGTGTACGTACTGTAGCGCGGTGACACAAAAAACGCTCAGGTGTATATTGACTGTGACAGTTAGCGATGACTCGCCTTCCTCCGAGAAGATGACAAACCCAGAACGCTTTGACTTCCGAGGGAATGACAAGAAGTTAGAGTCTTTGGAAAAGAGCTGGTGTGTGACTGATGTAATGGCTGCTTGTCTGCTGGAGATAACATCTCTAAAAGCCTGGCTTGTCACGAGTTGGATTGCGAGAGCTGATTCTTTTAACAGCTTTATGCTTTAGTTAAAAATATCTCATCCTTCACCTGTTCAATACTGTTGATGCTCACAAGTGGAGTTTGTGGCAGCATGAATTGGCCAGAAGAGAAGAAAGGCGTCCTGCATGTGGGGCCAGATAGTTCACGTTCACATTCACCAGAAACTATTTTACCTCAGGTTGACTCATTTCATTATTCCAAAATTTTTGTACACACACACACGCCCTAAATCCCACACACTGGTCCTTCAAGACATGATTAAATTATGTGTCTGAAAGGACAGACGGGAGAGCGATCAATAATTTCAGCTGCTTTGACCACTCAGATAAATAAACCCAGACTCCAAGTCACAAGTGGTTAGATCTGGCACCTGACCAGGCTCCATCAGTGGGAGGCCGCTGAGCAGACAGAACACTGATATGAAATTTCTGTAATGAAACAGAAAATATGCTTAGCGGCCCAAAAATGCAAGCTTCCTAGTCCCACCTGTTCATACTTCTCCAGCTCCGTGTGGTAAATTTGTCGGATCTGGGACAGCTTGGCCCGGTAGTCGGAGTGTTCTGCTGAGTTGTCGGCGCCAACGGCACCAGTGGCTGCGGCGGCGGCGGCTGCAGCTGCCGACCCGCCACCTTTCTCAGGCCCGGCCACGCCCTCCGCCAGCAGCATGTTGTCGAGTCTCATCAGCTGAGGATCTGGAGGCTCCTCCTCTTGGGCACCTCGGATACTGAGCACTGTGGATGACAGGAAGTGATCGCGTTATTATAACGGTACTTAGCCGTCTAATTTGTGTTCCTAAAACTTTTAAGGCGAACCAGGTGACTAAACAGCGGCAGAGGGATTTCACAGTGACTGAAATGCAGCAGTGTTTTTCCTCTGCTCCAGCCAACCAAAGTGAACTCACTAAAATATGGCCATCATTTTAATCGTTCAAGTCTGCGCCATAAAAACCTGCAGCCTCACATAGGCTGGCAGCTAAGGAAGGCCATAAAACTATCATCTCATCGATACGGACTCTCGTTTCACGTGAAAAAAAACTCCACCGCAGTTCATCTTTCATTGCCCTCCTTATGCTCCGACTATGTTTGGTCTCTGGCTTTATTTTATATTCATCTGATGGCTTTATTACCTCGTCAGATGTTGCCTACAAAGCAAAACAAACTAATGACACAAATGTGACACAGTGCATTAATGCGAGGACGCGTGACCGAAATGAATCATGTAAGGACATTATAGAGATCAGGCTCTATCAGATAACACAAGATGTTGATGCACAAATATTAAAAATATATTATTACTAATCTATAGGTTAATTATTCTAGACAAAGCACAGCAAAGCAAATTCCACCATCAATGCACTAAAATATTAGATTTTCCCTATATGATGATCATGGCCATTGTGTTTTGATTCTTCTTTGGAAAATAACACTCACACAAAAATACAACACATTGCCAAAACCATTGTTGGAGTACGTTTTTATACCTGATACTCTAATCTTTGTGCACATTTCATTGGGGATTTCAAACAACGCTGATCCTCACATGTCTACAGGCGATCGGTTCTCAGCTTTGTAAACACAACAGATATAGGACAGAACGTACACAAAGAACAGACAGTACTCGCTTCATTCCTGCACACATCCACACACGAGATATTTCATGCCACAGTTTTATACTGCTGACTCTCTCTTTCAATAACATAGTACTCTCCCTGGTATAAATTACCTGTGCTGAGTATTAAACACACAGGTGTTTTGAAATGTTTTCATATTTTGGGATGCGCTGCACTGCCCTGCCTCTTTCTGCCACCAGAAGGCTCCCTCGGTAAAGCAGCAGAGTGGCCTGCTTTCCTCAGAGGTGCTGAAAACAGCCGACCAGGTGCAGCCCACCATTCCATCCACTGTCTTCAAGGACAAAGACGAAGATGCCACCACATTTTTCATGCACTGTTTAATCCCCGCATCTATCACCGTGTTTCAGCAGGAGGATCTAACAGCACATACTGTGTGTCTCTTCCTTGGTGGCTGTAGAGTGAGCGGGTAAATGACATGTTGTGTGACGGAGCAGTGAAGCCATATTGCAGCCGTACAGTCTCCAGTCGCAGCGATGGCTCTTTTGTAATGAGGATGTAAGGGCGAGACGCCCTATGACCTTTCTGGTGAGCAGGGGGTCCAGATGGATTCCTGGGGCAGTTTGGGGAGCTCGTCTACCACAGTCGTCCTCTTTCCAACCAGCCGCACCACCGCCTTCCCTTCCCTTTCTTTTTCTCCTCCAGCAATAACATCATCCATTCCCATCAGCTCCAACACGTGAGCAAGCTCGGCTCAAGAGGCAAATGTCAATGGCTATCAGACGGCTGGAAAAGGTCAGGAGTTCAGAGGGGGAGCAGATGCATATACGTGTGTGTGGAGGTGGGGTTGGGGGGGGGGGGGGGGGCACCTGCGCGGGGGGGGGGGGGGGGGGGGGGGGGGTGGCACCTGCGCACATGTGCAGGTAGATAGAATTTGTAGATATTTTTTAATTTGAAGTGCACCAGCGGGAAATTATGACACTCGCCAATTTGATTCTGACAAAACAGCGGCACATCCCAACCAGAGGGGGAATCTAATGAGCCTGAGAGAGTGATTTATTCATTCCCCGCGAGTCTCCGAGTGCACAACTAAAAGCATGAAATGGATTAAATAAATACAATTAATAGGGAAAATCAAACAATTCACTGTGGTGTGGCATAATTACCCGAACCGCAGCCATCAGCTTTATTTATTTCTGTTCAGTAATAGCAATGAAATCGATTAGACCTCAATGCCAGTCAGGGCGCTTGTTGAGAACTCGGCAACTGTGGACTATACATTAACGTAATCACCTGACAGAGGGAATTGCCCGCTATTACAATACATCACATGCTCCCCAGACTTTAATACCAAAAACCTTTTATGAATAAACTCCAGTCGACTGTAGCAACAAAGGCACGGCGCCCATACTGCTCTGTGGTTTTCTTATTCCACGGACAGTCACAGATTAGTATCTATAAAAGGAAGATGGCCATCATCTCATCTTGATCATTACCGACAGACTTAATTGAACAATGAGAGGACACAATTCCCCTCTCTGTCACTTCCTCCCTCCCTCCCTCCTTCCTCCTCTCCTCTCCTTTCCTTCCCTTCCCTTTGTGCACACTCTTGTATAATTCCTTCCCTGAGATGTGGGGCACTAAACCCAAAAAGGCAAGGCATTAAAGAATGAATGCGTATCATAAACAGTTCCTGGGCCGTTTCCTGAATAATAAATGGGACTCTAAGAATAAGCCTTTGTTTTGGTTATTGACAAAATTAATTTCTGCTGTTTTACTTCCTTAAGAGCTGGCTCATGCCCATCGCCAAACTGCCTGCTGTTTGCAGACAACTGCAATGTAAATAAACATGACGATTAAGCCACCCACTCATACAGGGAGAATAGAGGTGCACGCACACACTAACACCCAGTGCAAACTCACACTGGCATGCACACACACACACACACAAGGAAAATACACAGCTATGCACATTGGCAGCCTACCCGGAGCACCCAGCCTGGCGCCCTGTGAGTCCTTTTAAATGAAAACATGTTTAATTAATGATGTTGAAGTATTCTGTCACAATTAGGAAGATTTACGGTCAAACAAGGCAGCAGTGATGTCCCTGACAGCCATGATGAAAGTTTACCCTCCTTGCCTCTGACTGGCAGCAAGCAGCCAGCAGTGGACTGGATCCATTTCCCATCAATACAGTAATGCAATACACTCCGCAGCACTGTGGCGTATATATATGTGTATGTGTGTGTGTGTGTGCTTGTGTGTGTACGCGTGCGTCCTTTCTTGCCGAGCTCTCTTCCACGTCACGTGACCCCAGAGAGAGCCAGGCACTGGCTGTTCTGTCTATCGATTGTGTGGGCACACGTCATCTAGGGTTTCAGCAGTTAATAAATCAGGCCTGCTACTGACACAACCGAGGATGTGTGCGTGTGTGCGTGCGTGCGCGCGTGCGTGCGTGTGTGTGGGCCTGTCACAGACCAGTCAGCAGGAGTGAAAGCGACAGCCACATGATAATGTAACATCACCACCATTCATCCCTGCCACACAGCATTCTGAGACAAAACAACAACAACTAGGAACCTGGAAAAAAAAAAGCAGCGTGATTTACAGCAGACATGACAAGTATCACTAATACAAACCACCACCACCACCACCCCCAACCCCCATCCCCCCACCACCACCGTGCTCGTTCGAGGAGTTGAGCATCCTGCTCTCATCTGCATCCGATACCAGCCCAATAAAACAGTCTTCATACGATCCTGCGCTGTTCTATACTTCACACTGACCCACGCTGCAGAGCTGAACTGCACTAAGCAATGCTATTACCATTACTGCGAACATGAAACGAAGGTTTGTTTTATATCCAATTTACTGAATACTGTATGTGGTCATTTCAACTCCACTGAATCAGAGGTTCAATAAAGAAAATACAATCCCGACGGAATTACAATTAAGTCGATGCCATTAAAACAACTGCAAAATTGTAAATATTGTGTTGTTTTCCGCATAACGGTCTTGAGTATACTATATAGAGAGGTAAATATGTGACATATCCTTGAATGTCTGGCTCCCTAAAACACTCTATATACCCAGATAATGATGTGAAGGAGTGCTTACAGCATGGTGCCGACATTACCCACAGCACCACTCAGCCAACAGGAGTTCAGTCAGCGGTTCAGGTGTGACATGATCATCATCTCTAGGGCCACAGATTTTATTTATTTTCTGAAAACAACAATGAATGAATTCATAAATCAAGCAATCAATTGAAACATGTTCAATTTTTACAATCTACAATTATTGATTTAACTAGAAACTACCAGGATGGAACAGTGCTTCAGCTATTGGTTATTTCCAATACTGATCAATGGCCTATTTAGAGCTTTTTGATGACTATAATTGATCAGTTGTTTGGCATTCAAAATATAAATACTGTAATAAGTAAGTAATGTTTGGTTATTTCTGAACAGGAGAAGGGGACTTTTAAATGCTTGACTGTTTCCAGTGTTCAGATCTGAAGTTAATACCAACAGATTACTGAGGTTCAAAAACTGAGCATTAACAATAAAGCAAATTTCATATTGCACCATTGTACCATATTTAATGCTGATCCACAAAGGAGGGCTATACTACAGTGCTGCTATATTACAGCACCACACTATTATTATTATTACAGAGAACACTAAATGGGCATTGTGTGCATTATATCAGGTTTACTGTATATATGGTCAATTCTACTGAACTGACTCTGGGCTTTAATAAAGAAAGCACAATAATCATAGGCCATGAAAACTTTTTTTTTCGTTTTTTTTTTTTTTACATTGTCTTGTTTAAATTGTCTTGGAACGCTGTGATTTGTAAGCTACTAGATTTGTGGTCAATGAACTCATGGGAAACTTTGTTGGGCCCAAAATGTTCTCTCCATCACCAGATAATGGGGAGCGGTACAGCCTCAGTACACAAGGGCATAGTCATAAAGTACCTCTAAAACAGCTTTATGTTTTATCAGCCATCTCGAGCGTCATGAACAGAAAGGGGGCAGAGCTGAAGTGTCGTATCTGACACTGGGCGGGGGGATGGGGGGTGGAGGGGGGGATGCCAAGGACAAGGAATAACGCCAAAGAAACACTGGAGGGACAGGCAGAGACAAGGAGATGTGGATCGCACAGGCAAGGAGGCAAGAGAGTGATGGAGGGAGAATGAAAGGCGAAAAATAGAAATGGAATAGGAAAGCGAGGTGTCAATTAAAAAAATGAACCCCAGTGCATTTGGGAGGTGACAGCTGGTGGGAGACGAGCTGACAGGCGTCACATTAGGCGGATTTGGTGGCCGCTCCCCTCAGCCCCTCCATCCACCCTCCCCCCCCCTCTCCCTCCGTCTCTCTCCCTCTCTGGCTTCCTCCACCGGCGATCAGTAGTTTCGCATGCGGCAGCGAGCGAGGCAAAAACTCAGCTTGGTGTTTTTCAGAACAAGTTCCCCCTGCAGCTACTCCTAATAACGGTAATTATCGTCATCATCTGAGGCTTAAGCAGGCCAGTTTGAGGCCTGAGGGCCTGGCCTGATAATGAGGCAGCCAGCACCAGAGGAGAGGACCATTCAGAGCACCGCCCTGCCACCAATGCAGAGCGCTCCCTTTAAAAGCCTTCATTAAAATAATTCATTATTCAGAATAGACAATACATTAGCCCCCTGGCTGTCAGTCTTTCTTAAGGTGTCTTAAAATATATATCTTCCTGATTGAATCGACCCCATGCTCAGTCCGTGCAGCTCCGACAGCTCCAGGCTGCACCGGCTGAATAGCTGTGGAGAAGTCACAAGTTTGTGGAGCGGCGAGCTGCACATCGAGGAAGACAAAGACATCTCTGTGTTTTCTCTGTGGGGGAATGGACCGTGCACTGGGCAATACAAAGTCAACAAATGACTGACCACACCACCTTTTGGATAAAGTCTGGACATGGCTTTGTTTCTAAATATAATTGGAGGGATCTGTTTCTGTCAGCTGCTTATACAACTGACTCTGCATGAACCCGGATCGTGGCCATAAATAATGACATCACATCAGTGACTTCAGTTTTCTCAAGTCTTGCATTAGCCACTTTACTTTTGGTTCACAGGTGACAGGAGCGTCTCCGAAATGAACCCGGGACATAAAATTCAATTGTCAGCATCTTACGCATTCCTCAGGGGGGCTGCATTCATCAATTTCTCTCTAACGCTCTAACTTTATGAAAATGACGGTCTGCAGCAATCAGTAAGATATTATTTGATGGCAGCACGCGTCTTTTTTTTTTTTACCACAACCATAACTGCCAAACTCATTGCTGTGTCCAAACAGAATTAACACAGAAACTGTATAATTAAGATCAGCAAATACATGATGGATAAGTAATTATTCACTCTGAACCTGCAATGTTGTGTCCAAAATATTTTGCAGAAAAATGTCATAAAGCATAGAAATGGGTATTTTACTTTCCTACAAATAAATACCAGTCTGTAATTAAATGGCGAGTGCAGTGATGCTGTCCCGGGCAACAGTTGCCGGGGAGCGGACCTGTAAAGCCTTCGGAGCCAGGAGGAGATGGCGCGTGACAGTTAGCATCCTGCCCTAACTGTTAACCTACAAGCCCTCCCTACGCACCAGGACAAGACATCAAACAAGAGGTCTGGTAACACAATCCTCCTCAAGTCCCAATGGTGTGTATTCCTGTGCATGGCACATTTCATAAGGCGCCGCTCTTTGACTGGTGATGAGTTTATGCGAAGGTAATTAACAGTAATTAATCCTTAATTACAGCAATTAGCAGAGTCGCAGTAAATTAAGCCACATCTGGAGGCTCAGAGCAGGGCTTGACAAGTAGGGGTGGCTTTTTTTTGTTGTTGTTTTTTTCTGACAAGGAGAGAGAGAGACACAGAGAACCACGCGACCGTAATTGTTTACGGTCCTGGGATGTCCAGGTTGCCACCTCTGCTCCATGGGGTCTGTTGGGACCTGTGGTACACTGTGTGATCTCAGATGTGGGTGATGAACACAGATGCCTGAGTAAGAGGATATTTTGTTTTTGTTTCATTTCACCCACCATATGGCCAATCTTAGACAATAGTACTCGTGGTTCTGCTTCGCTGTACTCTGCCTTTTGTCAACGCGTGAACATGCGTTTTACACAACGTCACTTAGAAAAAGGAGCCAGGCTTGTAGTTTGCCTCTCTGGAAGAATGAACCTACATTCACTATAGTTACAGGGCAAAATACAGAGAAGAGAGACACACGGGATTATTATCCAGTCACACGGATCAGTCTGTACCATCCAATCCTATTAGACTCCACCTTAAAAAAGATTCTGAGTGCTTACTTAGATTATCCCATGATGCATTTCATCTCCACCGGGACCATTTGCTTCCATGATGACAATGCTTCTCTTCATGAAACACAAGTGGTCACTTTAAATGGCATGGTAATAATGTTAGCCATCTGCCAGTGCCTCTTAAAATAGATATGATACAATTGTCTTTTCTATATTTAGAAAAAATGCAAACTGAGCATCTATGAAGATACGGTGTCCGAGCGTGTCAGGTCAGGGACGAGAGAGAAAAATATGAATCGACAGGTAAAGGGATTAATGTGATAAATGCTGATTCTGCAAGTCATCATCGCTTAGATCATCATCAGCCCTTTAAGTCGTTTACGTTTTCGTGCATCACAAGCTCTGAAGATCTACACAGGCTCTCATCACACACACTCACCAGTCTACAAAAGACACTTTTGCTGCCTCGTGACAAACTGTGACAAAGCGATAATAGAACAATACAGTGCGATTATTTTCGGTCTTAGGTATGAGATCACGGGGCAAACAGAGGACTGCAATTGCTGACTGCTTTGATCATTGATTAGATACGTCCTCTTAGATATGTCCGTTATGTATCAAGTAATACATCATAATGTTTATAGTTTTTCAAACAAGTCATTGATTTAATTATTTTTCTCACAGAAAAAACTAAGACCACCATGTTTGTCGAGTCAACCGCGAAAAAAATATACACATATTCCATTTCTAATTATACAGATACATAATACATATACTGAACATGATACAAAGTGGCAAGGCAACAAATACCACATTGTTACGAGTCAAAACTGGCAAATATATTTTTACTTCGTTATGAAGCTCAACTTTTATTTTAAGTATCGCACACTTGTGAACAAGTGATTCATTTGAGTGAGTCATTCGCAAGTCAAACGCCCCAGAGCTGCTGGTGTCCTGATGACATACAAATGTTAGATAGGCGTCAGTGTCCTATTTATATCATAAGACATGAGCCATTTGCTCCAGAAAGAGATCTAGCATGTATCATAGAGCTTTGCGTAAAGGCAGAACATGTCAAACCGACTAAATCTACTTATAACCCAACCAAGTGATGGTTTGTGTTTGATTAAAAGAAACGTGCCTGAAATTTTGCATAACCAAAACACAGCACTGAGGAACTTTTTATGCTTGACACCACAGCTGGTGCTACCGGAACTGTCCTACTGCTGAAATGATTCAAATAGCATTTGACTAACGTTTACTCGCAGAGGGCAAGAGCAGGCTGTGAGTGTGTGATGATGCTGTAACACTGTGTGTATTGTTGTGTTGGAGTGGGTCAACTTGGGACAAAGGTTTAAAGCTGTAACAATGAATATTACGATGCGATGCCTGTAGGCAGTAAGAGAGAGAGAGAGAGAGTGTGTGTTGGTGCGTGTTTACAGCTAACAGAGGTAGTGGTCCAAGCAGTCTAAGTGGCCTGGCTGGCAGGACTACCACACCACTAGTGTATGAAGCCTAGTCATTAATCACAAGCCTGTGGGATTGTCCCAGTGTAGCAGAATACTGGGTCAGTGGGAGCTCCTGCTGTCAATCAGCACTGAAATGTGGAGTGGGAACGTAAGTGGGGGAGTGTGTTTTTGATGGCAATGTGTCATTTTGCCTCCAGCTACAAAAAGCATATAGTACTGAGGAATTAATGCATTAACGCAAACACCAGCGTGCAAGTGCTAGATGTCATTTACATGAAAAGCATACTGAGTCATCCATTGGGAACGAAAGCAACATTTTCTGCCCTAAAAGCTCAGGCTTGATTTTAAAAAATAAAGGCAACACTGCAAACCGATGGAATATGCAGAAAGCCCTGTGGCATCAGCAGCACACACCACGCTCACTAATATCCCATTCAAATCAGGGACATGAATATGACATGGGGCTGCTGAAAACATGGTGACCCAGTTTTTTTTATGCTGTTGACAGGGTCTCATACATCGATAGTTGTTCTTCCGTTGACCTAACTTAACTAACGTGGGTTTAACCTGGTTCACTGTGTCAAAAAAAACAGCAATAACTATGAAAAACACAATAAGCAAAGCTGCTGCAACAGTACAGACTTGGACTAAGAAATCCAGCTGTTCAGCAACTTTTTTTTTTTAACCCAACATGAGGAAATGCAGCACTTGCATTGATGCTGTGGTCGGCTCTGGCAAAAGAAAAAGAAAACAGTGAATAAAAAGTCAATAAAGCGTAAAACCCCAAATAAAAATCAAACCGCAGCATCAATTGAAATCACCTTAAATTTACTGGTCTGTATTGAATGTTCGTTCATTCTGCTGTCTTGCGTTCACCAAAACGACACCAGTGAGAGTGCTGCAACAATAACCCATATTTTTCCAAATCAGTGCAAACTATTTGAATACAGACTATAAACTAAAATGGCACTCAGTGGAGTGCATAGCTAAACCAAGGCCAAACAATCCCACACATCTGTCTAGTCTTTCTAAGAGAAAACTAAAAGAAGAAGAAAGAGATCTGTTCATTTCCATCAAGTTGTGAAAACAAATAGATGTAACCACCATAGCATACATTATTGTCTGAGCAATTTAGAAATGTTAAAAAATGAATAAAACATTTCTGTATCTGCCAATTTGAACAAATCTGCACAAAAATCACAACCAACCAAATTTAATCCAGTACTTTTTGTGTAATCCTACTGACATATGAAAAACACACACTGATGGAAATCTGAATACTGAATTAATTTTGTGAGGTAAAATTTCACATGTTGCCTTCAGGTGCGAAAAATGTGCACTTGGCTGATAGATGCTGCAAAGGAGGAGAGGGACTGGTACTGTTAGAGCCACAATATTCAAGTGCCAGATAATGGTAACCATGGAAACAGCATCAAACATTTTCTTAGCATCCTCTAGTCTGTTTCAATCAGTTCACCAAAGCAGTGAACAAAAAAAACTTACTCAATCAATTTAGTTTAAGAAAGCAAAAATAAAAATAAAAAGTATATATACGCACGCGAGAGAGAGAGAGACCAGATAAAAATTATAGTATGCCATTATATTTATATATACCAGTAATGTAGCAAGTTTTGTTTGGACAATACAACCACTACCTACATTTTTCTATTTTGAAATGGTATGTCAGTATAATATATAATATATATATGTATAAGTAAGTATCATATAAACAGTATATGCATTTTACACTAATGCACTGTAGTGTTCTGCTTCTCCATCTGGATCAAGCTGTAGCTCCACAGCATCTCCTCGCTCCGGGCCCCCTGGGTGAGACAGCAGTCATATTCTGGCGGTCAGCCTCTACACACCTGCATCCCCAGCTGGACCTCTAATTCCCCCTTCCTCCCTTGCTCCCTCCCTCCCTCCCTCCTTTACAATGCTCTACTCCCAGCTGCCTGGGCTATTTATAGGCCCGGTTTCATTTCCACACCTGCAGGGAGGCAGAGATGTCACAGTGGACCCACAGAGCCTCTCCGGAATACTGCATGGGAATGAAAATGCACCTTGCTGATGCAGGGACTTATTCTTGTCACTCAATCCCCGCGGACCCGTGTGATACTGTTTTGTTGTGGATGTGCCACTGCAGTATGCGGCGCAAAGATGAAAGGACCGTGTGTAAATAGGATCCCTGAATGCAGAGTGTGAGCTATACTGACCTGGATTGCACTTTTAATTAATCACTGGTGTGCAATCACACACACACACACACACACACAGAGAAAGAGAACAGACATACAACAGCTGGATATATTGCATTTTTTCCACAACAGACTGCATGCACATTGTTCTTTTATAAACTAAATTAACTACGGGCAGAGCGGTAATGCTAAGTAAGAGCAACAACACATAAAAGTTCCTATTTTCCTCCTACATTTCCGCTTTTTTCCTGTCATGCTTTTCTCTCTGGATTTAGTGGGCTGAGGATCCAGTCAGCGGATTACATTATCAGTCTGACCTAGTTGCCAGCTATCTCCTGAGACCTGAGGAGCCAGGCTTTCTGCACAGCCTTCCGCTGCTACAACACGCACACTGTGTAACTTTAATTTATCAGGGGGAAGAGGAGGGAGAAATGTGACAGGTTGACAGTTCTCTTTGCCTGCCACTCCGAGCACTCCCTCTCCCTGCAGTGTGCCGGTTAAGGGTCCTCACTATAGAACAGTGCATTACTGAGAGTGACTTTTATTCAGCACGCTGGAAACTCATCAGCAAGGTACCATCTTATTAACGGGAACATTTAAGGCAAGAATTGCAGGGAATTATGTGATTCAGGATGAGCTGACTTTTGGTATTTTCCCTGCTGAGTTCTATGCTAAAAAGCAAATAATGTGTCATTCATTTTCACACTCAGTCCTGTCTAGTGATGGAAGAGGTTACTAAGGTCACTTACACTTAATTGTAAATAAGTATAAAGTAGTTGCAATTACAAGCAAAATATTACAAATTTTACTTAACAGTAAAAAGTACTGACAATACGTTTTAGGCTATTTAATACATCTCAAGGTCCATGTTAGTTGAATAATAATAATAATAATAATAAATTGTTAAATCATACATATTCTTAGTTTACAATGGAAACCATATTTAAATAATGTTGTTGGTCAAGATTGTGCTTTTTAATATTGTTGGTAGGTTTAATCTAAAAAAAACAGTTTTTTTATTATTAGCTACAGCTGTTAAATAAATTGTTGAAAAATGTCAAAATGTGGAGAATAAATATAAAGCGACATATTTGTAGTCAATTATTGCTTTCTTAAAGTGGAATACTTGGGTACACCAGGTCATATGGCTCAGGCATGCAGTATAATGTACTATTTTATTATTTTCTTTCAAATACCCCCTACTAGTGTCCAGCTCATTTCATAAAATCAATCATGTAGAAATTAGTGGGGAAACGCACAACTGTGGCATCGAAAAGGAGCTGTTCTTGAAAAATCACACAGTAGTTTGCACAGACAGAATTGAAATAATGACACACTCTGTCGCGTGGAGGGCAGAACAGTGGCATTATACTCAGCCAACAAAAGACTGCACTCATCAGCAGGTGGATTAAAAATGAAATGGGAATTTGCTACAAAAGCGAGTTTGACGTGTCACACTGATTCTGTACGACTTAAGACAAGATGGACTACGCAGACGCGAACACACCTTTTAATCCCATTGGCGGAGTGTGCAGTGTTATGTGATTGGCCGAAAAAGCCAAACGAGATGGACTGATATTACATTCAAAATCCCAACGATCATGAACAGACAGCTTAGGTCAAATGTCAACATCCCAGCTAAGCTGAAACATACATGGAACTGAGAGATATAGGTGAATAAGTGAGGCTTTAAGGGTCATGGCAACATGAAAATAGCCAGTATGTTGGGGGTTTTTTTTGTGGAAATTTCAGGGGGGGGTGTGGGGGTGGTGGTGGCGAGAGATGTGCTGCTGCCAGATTAGGCTGCAGCCTGTGCCAAGGTTATAAACAGGCTGTTATCAGGCTTCCAAACAGAATAATCCTCCCTGTATCAGTGCCCAAACATATGGGGCCACACAAAGCAGCAGCAGCCCCTGACAGACACCCCCTTTTAATTACACAGAGGAGGGGGGCAGGACCTTTCCCCCCCAGCCTTTCCCTGTTTCTGCTTTGGGTTTCTCTGTCTGGCTGTCGAGGAAATCCATTTATTTTCAAAGCAGAAAGCTCCTCTGTTGTGACAAATAAAGATTAAAGCTTGCAACCTTGTATAACATTTATATTTGCAGATAATATTGATTATAGGTGAAATGATTAATTACTTGATTGATGTGGAGGGGAAAAAAAATCAAACGTTTTCAAGTTCTTAGTTTGTTCCTAAATTCCTAAGATCATCTTTGTTTTAAACAATTTCAACATGTAAACACCGCAGTTTGTAATGAGTCCTCAATATTATTTTACATTTTATAGATGACAACAATTGAATATTAAAAATAATAGAAAAATAATAATGGCTGATTGCATCAATATTTACTTTTTTTAACATAATTCTGTACTATAAAAGATTATTTTTCCATTATCTGGTCAAAAACGTTGTTTCCTTTTGGAATAATTTGATCAGAGAAATCCATGTCAATCTGCTCCAATCAGCCCTCAACTGTTGGGGGACTCTCCTCCCATCTGAAAGAAATAAATTGCTCAATCTTTTATATACTGCCTACAGATTTTAAAGTCTTGTTCAATAAAGTTTAAATGTCACAGAGGTGTAATAACAGGGATCATATAAACGCTCGGCTTGGAAAAGCTATGCAAAAATGGCGCCGTCCCTTTCCGCTCATGCCATAAAGTTTTATTCGGCTGAATCGGCCAATAAAAATGGGCTTTGAAGGTTGTCAATGGGGAGTAATTGGTCCATTTTAAAGGAGCGATCATATTTCTCTGAAGCTCCCCGCCCCCCACCCCCCCCATACTGTGAATGAGCCTCGACAGGAACACAAGGAGAATCTCCTTGTTAGAGACTTCCACGCCAACCTTCAACGCAAGCAGAAGGGCACATAAAAACTGAAAGGAAAATAAAAACATGTGGAAAAAAAACGCGGCGGGATGAATATGTCGCTCCGGCTGCATGTGATGCAAACCCCTCTTCAAGACTCCGCATGAACGATGGAGATACACAATAACAGTGCACGTTTTCGGCAGCTGCAGAGCCCATTTCACAGCCCCTCAGACAGCGGAAAGAGTGTAGAGCTTAATGACGTCCAATCTTCTCTGTCACGCCGGGCTGCAGCCTCACCGGGGCAAAAATCGACCGACAGCTCAAAGTGCTGTTAACCGGTTTTGAGGACTCTTCTCTGATGCACAAAGCACACCTTTATTTCAGGTTGCAAAAAGCATGCCATCGCTGTCTTTCCCCACGATTAAAGTTTAGGCCGTTATGCGCCACATAAGAGAAGCAAACACAAGAGTCCAGAATATTCTCGTGTATACTGTGGTGTGAAGCTTGAAACGTTGATGTTTTGTCTGAAGTCAGTTTTGCTTTTTGATAAAAGCCGGCAGTTATAATTCACTGCATTGTAACAGCAACTGAAAGACATAAATGTCAACCCCTGTGATGATTTGTAAACACAGACCAAAGGCTATGATAACCTCGAGGAAAATTAAAGGCAGTGTCCTTGTTTTTCTAGAGAGACAATCACTTTGAGAGCTGAAAGCAGCTTTTCTTGGGGCTTGACTTTTGAACTATAAATGTATGTGTTGCATCGTACCTTGTAATGCATAAGATTTCTGCCTACAACTGTGATCTTTTCCAGATTCATCAAAGGCGCCTTGATGAGACGAAGCCACAGTCACATTAAGATCTTAAGGGTTTTTAATCATCATTTAAGACGAGGGTCCGGGGGGGAGGGGACGTTTTAGTTCCCAGTAATAATCAGCTGTGCAACAGTACTGTTTTGTTTTTGTCACCGGGTCTGGGCTAGCTGTTGATTTCACAGCCGCAGAAACATTCGGCAATGACGTGTCAAAGTGCGGCTGTAAGCCAGGGTGTCAGTGTCTATCCATCCCAATAAGAAAGGCCCAAAAATAATAATCAGACACCGTTGCGTCTTTGGAGCAATTCTTCCAGAGCCAGAGGAAAAACACAGACAGACAAACACAATGAGAGTCTCCATATCCATATCCCAGAGTCAGGGTAAACGAACGGCACAGTGCGGCATGGCGGCCCCCTAATGATCTCCCCTCTGTTTCAGTGGACTGAGAAAAGCCATTACCTCCTGCCACATTACCCTGCCATCCCTCACATGGTGGATGGCCCCTCGCTCTCCCATGAGCACCTTGCTCCAGTCATGGCTGGCAGTGCTCACCTCCTTACCGCCTCCTCCTCAGCCCTGTCCACCCTCCTCCCTCTGAAAACCCCCAGCTCTATACATCACATTTAACACTTTGACACTAACAGTCTATAATGTTTCTATTCTACAAAATCACTCTGCCAAGTCCGGGATCGCAGAGGAGAGTCTGAGGAAAATAAATACCACTCTCAGCCAGTGGCAGTAAATTCTAAAGGAGAAAGAAAAGTACAAAAAGAGGCACTCGTACGCGCTGCCTCTTTGCCCGGCGTCTGAGAGGTCCTCTGGCTGCAGTGGATGTCAGGGATAATTCCAACTCATACGTGTTACATCTTCCAACTGACAGCAACGGCTCACGCTTTACATAGAGGATTGTCCGAGCCGTATAGAGGATCCACACAACCGCATTACCAAGGACGCCAACGCGCCTTCCGAGCACTTTACAGTTGTATGAAAGAAACATCTCGCCGCTTTGCATTATTAAAATCCAAAAGTGGCATGAATAAATAAAAAAAACACAGCCTGAATAAGTGATGTGACAAGTCAGTCTTGAGGCATGACCTTTGAAAGTGTCTCAATGTGTCAGCAGACAAAAAGAGAAGGACATACTTTAAGTATGTAAAGTAGTAGAGTGGAGGTGTCCGCTAATGGACTGAACGACAAAAAAAACAACAACACATAAATGAAACGCGTCAGGAACGATTATTCTACTCAAAACAAAAGAAGACACAGGAAGCATAAAGGAGCGCCCTCGTCGCATTACGATTTGTTTCTTTCGTCTCTCTCTTCAATATGCGCGTTTACTTGGGCGAAATCCAATCATTTCATCCCCTCGCTGTGTTTTTTTCCACGTACACAAACAAACATTTGCTCGACCTCACTGGAGTATTAGCTTTAATGTATCGTCAGCAAGCTTGGCTGTGAGAGGGCATTAATTTCAATTCGCTGATTTAAACACTCCAGTTTGTCGCAATCCTTCATCGCAGTACGCCACCAAGTCAACACGCACAATGGGCCTATTTTTCAATCTAATGGCGGAGCTTACTTGCCATTAGTGAAAAAAAAGAAGGCTTTTGCCTTAGAACAAGCCACTCAAAACGGAACCCTGCATTTCAAAATGAATTTGAATAATTAATTGCAAGTTAAGGCAGACGTGAACCCCAAGAAACAGGCTAGGGATGGGAGCTCGGAAATATCTTTTTTTTTTTTTTTTGCCCCAAGGCCAGAAGATCTCTCATTTCAGAAAGCTGGAGAATCCAGTCTTTGAGGATAGAGTGTGTAATCTCCAGTGAATCTAATGAAACAAAGTAAAAGATAACGCCACATTTCATCACATTGCAGACAGAGTGCTTCCTCTGGCTCGCCCTTGAGGTGGCAGGAATCCATAATCTGAAGAAATCAGTCTTTTCATGTCGTTGAGGTATCACAAGCCCCAGTTTGACCCGACTCTCAAGACAATTGATTTATGGGCCGACCCGAGACTTTTAAGCCAAAACGCCATGCCTCTCTGTGTGAAATGCATTTATTTATTTATTTTATTTTAAATTGGTTTCTGTGAAAAAAAATAAAAATAAATATATATATATATATATATATATATATATATATATATATAGATATATAGATATATATATATATATAGATATAGATATAGATATATATTACTGTCAGGAAGCAGTTTGGACAGAATATGGCTGTTTCTTTAATAGACAGCATAAAAATAGTGACACAGCAAGCCACAAACACACATTATATTAACCGTCAGCGTATCTTTGATGATACATTATACATTTTGGTCATCAAATTTTATTGTAATATTGCATATTAACAGCCTTGCGTTCCCATATCAGTCGAAACAAGGCATTCAGAGGAGCTACCTCTCTTACTGACTCGTCCTTGGACCATTCCTTTGCAGCGGGCTCCTCTTTATTATTTAATTAAGCCACTACGGCCATTACATTAATAATTGAGTGTGAGAGGAGACCCGGGGCAGCCGCAGGCTCTGGTGCATTGGGCTTCCTGGTGAGGAGTGTATTAAAAATGTGTGTGTTTATGTCTCTAGGGCGTCTGTCCTGGCTGCATAAAATTGAATTGGTTATATCTAATATATCATCCCCTAAGGGTGGCTGGGTGGGTGGGTGGGATGGGAGGGGCAGGGGAGAGCTGAGATGGTTGCATCCTGCCAGCAGGGAATGAGTCCAGTCTCAGAGATTCAGAGAGACGCATGAGGCTGTGACGTTAATGTCCCTCAGAATCAAATCGATGGCTGTCCGAATCCTCAATGTGCATGGCCTTAAGCTAGCAGCACAAGACAAGCCCAGAACCAGATTAAAGCCACTCGTTACTGCAGTCTTTGTTCACTCCTGGTGTCTGGTGATGCATTCAGTGCATCAGCCAGAGAGGTTGGAGGATTTCTTATGAAAACGGATTACAAGCAGATACCAAACACGTGCGCGCGCGAGAGCGAGAGAGAGAGAGAAAGAACGAAGCTTGTGGCATTCATATAGATACTAAGAGGATGAATGCCGGTGACAATGCGAGGATCTGAATGTAGAAGCAGGAAAAACATCACTCACGATCCCTCCTTTCACAGACTGAGGGGCTGACTGCAAATACACTCTCCCTCCCTGTCTTTCTCCACCTCTCCTCTTATCTGCCTCTCCCACCATCCCCCACTCCACCTCCACATCCAGCCCGCGCCGTGGCTTTATCCAACTCTGCACCTTTAAGGCCTCCAGACTCCAGAGGAATGAGCGTTTTAACACCACCATTAAGGTCAGGGCCTAAATTATTGATCTGCCACCTCTATCAGCATAACGGTCACGTAGCCAGTATCACAATCTAACCCTGCCGCCCTCGGCCAGCTCGCTGCAGCTCCCTCAATTAGAGCGAGATTCTCATTACAAAGAGAGACAGCGAGAAAGGGGGAGGAGAGGAGGGGAGAGAGCGGTGGAGGGAGAAAAAGAGAGAGACAGGTCTGTTTCAGATGGGAAAATAGAGGGGGACAGAAAGCATTCTTTACACCCACCCTCCTCCCTCTTCTTCCCATCCACCGCCTCCTCCTGCCCCTTGAAGTCTCCCATCATCTCCCCAGACAAGACCCAAAGATGACAGGTCTTATCCTCACCAAAATGTGGGTGATAAGGCAGCAGTAAAAGAATAATAAAAGAATAATGCATGGAGGATGAAAGAGGGAGGCAGACAGGGAGCGAGGCAGAGAGAAAGAGAGAGAGAGAGAGAGAGAGAGAGAGAGAGGCAGGCCGGGGAGGGGGCAGCAACATAAATAAAGATGCGGCACAGTTGGTCCTAATGAATTCGGAAGGTCCCGGATCAATAACATCAGCGCGCTGACGACACATCACAAATGCCAAAGGAGCTATCTGCTTCCAGCCCGGCCAGAAAGAAAAACAGACATTTAGCGCGTGCTTCCGCCGCTCGCCGAGAATGACCGAAAATGACCGAACGCATCAAAGACTCCGTCGTTTGCGGATCGAGGGAGGAGAGTGTTTGTGTGAGATACTGCAGCGAGGAGCATCAGGAAGCAGGAAGCAGCTCTGATGCCTTGGTAATAGGGATTATTTCCACCTAGGAGATGGTGCGATAGCGGCCTTGGTATCAGTGCTATTAGTGATGCTGATGACAGATGGCTTCTTTGTCCCCGTTCAGATTTATTTTCACAGCTGTCAGGGAGAAAACACACTGAGTACATCATTACCCAGCACAAATAGCCTGAAAGGAAAACTCCCGTGACATGATGGTCAAACTGTTTGCTGTGCTCAAAATCTACGATCGGGAAAAAAACACGAATATGGTTTGGCCGAGAAAGACGGGGATCAAAACACACATTGACTTGGGTCTCTGAGAACGTGCCCCCTCTCCCCACTCGCTCATACACAATCATGGCCTAATGGCTTCCCATTAACATAATTGCCAACATAACTAGTGTTCCGTGTCTGAGAGCCGTTCCCCAACTACACGTAAAAAAACAGGGAAATGGGAGGAGGTGAAATTGAGCCAAACTGGGACCATCCCCAAAAACATATTGTGGGTGTTCAAGCTGGATCCCCCCCCATCCTCCTCACCCGCTTTTCAAAGCTATAAGCGTTGTGTGGAGACCCCCTGGGAAGGCTCTGGCATCTCTGGCAGTGTGATGCCAGAGTGTGTGTGTGTGTGTGTGTGTGCGCGGGGGGCATGTTTGTATGCAGCAGGGATGGCGGGTGGAAGAGCAGAGCTTCCCTCACACGTTGGTCGCCGCCTCGGCGCTCAAGGATTGGGGCTCGGCACACGCGTCGCACCAAACACAACTGCCAGGCAAAATGAAATTCCCATTATTTTTAATTAATCCCTAATTAAAATATATTACTGCACAGATTCCACAAATCTCTCTTAATATGCAAATGTGGCCAATTCAAGGATATTTACATATCATTAATTAAGGCAGGCACATTCTCTTACTCTAATGAGCTGTGGCCTGGGTCTGCCAGTGAGAGCTACACGCCGGGCTCAGGAGTGAATAAGCACAGCCACGGGAGGATGCCAGCTCTCTGTTGAGTCAGGACTATCAACTGTTAACACCGGGGTGAAGTAGACGAAAACAACTCTTGCTATGCTCACTGCAAAAATCCACCCTTAAAAAGAAGAGAGAAAAAAAAACTGATACCGGATGTGGAGGTTGTATCTTTGCACCTATTTGGCCGCGCGGAGAGTTTTTCCTCATTCCTGAGGATAACAAGCCAGATGTGGAGGATGTGACCTCATGCCGATGCGTTTCCTGCAGAGCTACGGAGGAGTCAGGCATGTTAGGACTGTCATTATTAATCTGTCTGAATACATGCAGGGAATGCAACAAGTTCACGTCCCGCTCTCTGCAGTCTGTCGCAAGGATGAAAGAGGGAAGTCAGGAACTCAGATAAATGTAGACAAGGTGAGCTAAGGGTAAATCTAACATCAGTTTTCCCCACCCCCCCACCCCATTATGTTTATTTTGGGATTAATACTTAATTCACACTTTCTGACAGCAATCCATATTTTCACTTTGTTCCAATTCAGTCCCTCATTTAATGATATGATGTTAATGATATGATATATGATTCAGTGTTTAGCAATTTCTGTGCTACTTTAATGAAACTCAAGCATTTCAGTTTCATACACTTGAGAACTATGTAACGTTAGTTAAAGGAGTTTTATTCCAGTTCAAATTGTCTCCATTAAAATCCTGTGTAATTCTTAACATATAATAAAAATGTAATTTAATGTATTCCCGGAATAACACACCGAGGTCACCATTTACTGGTTTTTATTAAAATGTCTTTACTGTTTGTACTTTAAATATTACTGGATATATTTGGAATGAAGTGTTTTTGCGTTGTGGTGTTACTTTGGCTCTTTTCCTAGACTGCGGATTAATAATACTTTAGCTATATACTCGAGTTTAAGTACTCTGGTGAATTGCTCCTGTAAATGTTATATATGTGATATTTACCGCACTAGCGCCAGCATCTCGGATGCCTTGTGTTCTAAGTGTTGCCTCTGGGTGCTGCGAGTGCCAGTGAAAGATACACAAGACACAACTTAATAAAGTTAACCCCGTGTCCAGGACAGAATAAAAAAAACAATCCAGCTGTGGTGCAGACTGGTACGATGGATCCATCAAGACTCAGTCCACAGGCTGGTGCTCCTGTCAGTGTTGGCCCTCCATGTGAGTCGATCTGGTTGGTAAATGTGTGTTGTTTTTTTTGTTTGTTTGTTGTTTTTAAATTATGCCGCAGCATATTTCAGCAGGTGGGTAGCAGCGAGCTAAGAGAGAGACATGATAAGGAAAGTCAAAAGTCTGTGCTGTGTGTGTGTGTGTGTGTGTGTGTGTGTGTGTGTGTGATCCATAGACTGTATAAAAATACAGCGTAGCCACAATGCTGTATCTCACTATACACTAATAGACTGGCTAACATAAAAAACAACAACGACAAAAAGCTCAAATCACAACACACAAATAGAGGGCGAGTGTGTAGCGCTCAGGAAGCTGTCGCACGCTACCTTATCGAAGAAAAGAACCCTCAGCTGCTAATATTAAAAATCGCCCTGACAACCTTTAGCTGCATTTTCAGCGCACGCTGCACGAGCATGGCGTTATTAACTGCGGCGCCCCCTCCTTAATCATTAAAGTGAATACGTGAAGTGCATCCAATCTTTGCACAGACGTTACATGGATCGTGTTCATGACTATCATGTCGTATTAGGTGATGTGGAGGTGAGTGAAGAAATGTGGTGGGGTGAGATGTACCTTGCCCATCTCCTTGTTCTCCTCTTTTCCAGCTGCTCTAATTTGACACCTTGAGCATTGAAGGGAGGGGGGGGTGGGGTTAACTAGGTGGGGGAGTGCAAAGACACAGTGGAATTCATTAAGGATAGAAGCCCCTCTCTCCCCTCAACCTCCCTCCATCGCTAATGACATCCGAGGTTAGCAGAGAGGAGACCAGCTGAGGGATGGGAGGAGAGGAGTGAGAGGAGGAGAGACTGAGGGAGAAGCCAAGAGATGCATGAAATTATTAATATTTAAAATAACTGGATTTTCAGAGGAAGCAGAGGAAGCAGCGGGAGCAGCGTGACCGGGCGCAGCTCAGACGCGAGTACGACGCCGCGGCCTCAGCGAGCCCTTGTTTGTCACGCTCAGTGCCAGTGCGTTTCTGCATCCCTTTAACATTCACACAAAACGAAAGTGGTTACAAAAAATTGCCATTTCGCCGTTGACAGTCTTAATGCACTATGATGACACGGCAAGCGCCAAGCGCATACCTTCGAAGAACCCATTTACGCCACACTTTGTAGGTTAGATGGAGTGCAATCAGACCTTTTTCAACATTGTGATTACCACGTACTGGCACAGTAATCTGCGGCTGAGGAATTGGCTGGCTAATGGCAGTTCCACATCAGCCATCTATAGGGAGCCTGCAGACAGGTAAAGTGGTAGTTGCAAGATATTGAAATGGCCGCGGCTGCCTGGGATGAAAGGTCTTTAGAAAAAAAGAAAAGTATTGAGAACTTTTCCTCAGGAACTGGCAGCACTGTATGCAGGACGAACATGTTTATCTCTGCAGTCACTTAAAACATAAAACACCTCGCCCTCCTTCGTACCCGCTTGGAAAATGCTGCTCGGTTTTAGTGCTGAAGGGAAAATGATTTAGGGGCAATAGAAAGAAATGTTCATTCGAGTTGAGCTGAAATCCTCGTTGGAACAGTGTCGCGGGACCTTTCCAATGCTCATTTCCATTTATCCACCAGTGACACTATTCATGACGTACTCTCTCTGGCAAACTGTCTGACTCATAAATCCAATTCAAACCTATTATTGAAGAACCTTTAAAGCTATCCTTCATTAATGTTAATGAGTTTTTTTAGTAGAGGCCAGTGGTGGTTAGGACTACATGGCTGCTTTCCCAAGCTTGTTTAACAGGCTCCAGACAGAGATGGATGCTTCTTGCAGTCCGATAGGCTGCCTGAGCCATCTATCACCCAGAGGAACCACCCACAGAGCTCGGGCTCCATAACAAAGGGCATGCAGGAAAGCTCCTGATTGACAGCTTTATGTGTGCGGTGGCTAGTCAAACAGCCGAGAGGAGACGTGGTATCTGTTTGTGTCCTCGGTGCTGGCCCCCTCTCGGAAAATGAGTTGTGAAGAACAGAACGAAATAATGAGTGAGCGGGGGAATCAATCAATATGCTGACACAGGAGATAAATGAGAGAATCAAATACGCACAAAAACATCCCTAATGCTGCTGAGTAGGTACAAAACTAATCAGGCAAATGAAGCTGCCCAAGCAACATAAACTGTGGCAAGCAGTGTTAAGCATAAACAGTTATTATCATAAAGATTATTACCCTTACACCTCCAGACTCACTAATTAGCGCAATAAACAGCCATATTCTAAAATGTATGGCCGAGCCAGGCAATAAAACCAGCCGCAACATGTAAATACAGATAGTTTGCACACAAAGACACTAATAAAGGGATTAACACACTGTTCTGGAGGCACTGCACTCTGAAACATTACAAAACATTACAGTCTACAATGATATAAAACATGCACAAGCATAAACTGCTTTGCTCCTTCCACGGCTGTATCATTTTACAAGAGGCCATAGTTCCTCTCAGGGTTATGTGTGTGTGTATATATATATATGTATATACTATGTGTGTGTGTGTGTGTGTGTGTGTATACACACACAAATTCTGACTAAAAAGGGAGAAGGTGTGTGTGTGTGTGTATGTGGGGGGTGTTTCAGAAGAGACACACTAAATTTGGACAGTAAGTAGTATCACCCCGTCGGCGCGGTACACCGCACATTCGCAACGCCCCATTTAACCGCACACGGCGCTTCCCTCTACTGCCTTCATTTGCATACTTCAGCGGGGCCCTGACAGATGAAGACGGATGGGGCAAAATCAGCCTCACTGAAACAACTGTTTTATCAAGGTTAAACTATCCAAGAAGCTCTTAACCCCCGTGCCTTTATCACACCACAGCTCTCCCAATATCAATCTATCAATATGATCTTATCGGCAGGGAGGGGGGGAAAGGGGGGGCGGGCGAAGACGCTCTTCATAAACTGAAGTAATAGGAACATAAAGGAATTTTATGTGTTTAGGGGAGGAGACTGCTAAACACGGCGCTGAAGGACATGTCCAATAAAACGGGCTACAAGGTGGTGCCAGCGAGCCAAATAAAATATAATAGAAGAAGAGACACTCGCCTCAAGGCGAGAGAGGTGTGCGCGGAGTGCACGGGGTCTTCCATTCAAATGTTGTGAATGGATGGCGAAAGCATGAATTAACACCAAAAGCCTCCTTTCTAAACAACAGGGCTCAGAGTGAACTTGAACATGACACTGACACACTCTGCTGTGGTGAAGGTGCCTTTTATCCGAGCAGGCGTGGAACACATGTAGTTATCGGGTCATATGGAGATGCATTTAGGTTACATGTATTCCACTTTTGACTTGGGTTAATTAATGCAGCTCTCTGGAGCTCTGGTAGGGACTGGCCATTTTGTGTATGATCCTCTCTTCTGATTGGCTGTATGACACGCAGCCAGGCTAACGACAGGTAGAGGTCTGTAGCCTACTACTGTCGCATAATAAACCTCACTGGTAAATACAAATAATGATGATTAGTCTCAGCTAAAATAAGATAGCATGAGCGTAGCATGCTGGGATCAGGGCGAAGGGTAATGACTGTGTATTTGGGCTACTGTTTATGTGCCTTCCCTGTGTACTTATACTGCAACTATTCATACATCACAGAGATGATCACACTGTTTAATGAACAAAAAAAAAGGACATGAAAATCTCATTATCTACAATGTGGGACCTTTAATGGAATAACATAACTAATCTGTGTCTTTATCTAGATTAACAGTTTAACATCTTATGGCGGGTTTAGTAAAATGCTGCAGTTCCGATCACGACAACTGATCTACTTCAACAGGATATTTAGTGTAGACAGCAATGTGTGTGTGCACACGAGTCAAGTGCATGCTTGTGTAAACACAGTAGGTGTGTTTGTGGTTGTATGCATCAAAGTGGTTTGTCGGTCACAGATGTCCAAATGCTGAAAAGCCATCAAATGTCAACATTAATATTGGTCCCTCATTTAATTTGTTACTTTCTATTTACACATATTTACACCCAATAATGTACGCAAAACACATACTACATTATCCCTGAATTTTTAAAAGGAACTTGCCTCAACGTCATTGTCTAAGCAAGAAACAAAATTGTACAAATAGCACACATAAACTGTCATGTATACACAAATCATTAGAGCAAACTACCTCCTAACTTTTGCTCTTTGAAGGGTAAAAGCTTCGTTAGAAGTGGCTTGGTAATAAATGAACAGAAGTATATAATTTGCTGATTATGCTCAAGTAGAAAAAAGAAAATGACAGCAATTAACATAATTTCAGTAGGAGTTAACTGTCCAGAACTAACACCGCCAAAGGCAAGCTGGCAGACAGAAGGCTCAGAGGAGACCCACAGCTTTCACTCTCTGGGTTGGGATGTGGATATCTACAGTACACTGAAGCAGCAAGGAGCATTAGCAACCCTCACTGGTGTCACTGAGAAAAAAGAATCTAAACATACTTTACCTTGTTAATTGTCAGAATTGAGAGTCATCATTTCATATTTGGCTCATTTATCACATCAAAATTGTATTAAGGTATTTATAGCTATGATTGTTGACATAATCAACACTGTTTCTGATTAAATTCTAGTTTCATGAGAATTTTCATTTTTATTCTTTTTTTTATTTTTTTATTCTTTTTTTATTAAACAATTGAACCAGAAATGATCTCATCACATTGGCTGTTTTGACCTGTTGTTATTTTTACAGGAATTCAGAGCTCTACTTCAGATAAAATTTCAGGTGTTGTTTTGTTGTCGTTGGCTCGCATGCTGACTGTTTCCTTTTCGCCTGAAGGAGCCGACACTGGTGCTGAAGCACATTTTAAGTGTCCTTATCTGCCTCCGTGAGATGGTCTTCCCACTGCCAGGCAGCCAGGCCAAGTGCTGACCTCTGCGTACACTCATGCTCTCGCCCACTGTGCTAAATGCTACCTGTGGTGTCACATCTGCCCTGGGAAGTGATCCAAAACTGCAGCGCCCCGTGTCTGTTTAGGTCCCACAGAATTAGCAGCAGCAGTCCCACGAGACTGCCTGCCTATTCCTGCCCTTTCAACACACACCCGCACAGCAGATACCACACACCACACTGAAGACTCCCAGCGTGAGGCTGTTTGATTTTGCAGCCACAAAAACAACTCTTTGTGTGGCTAAATTTATCATCGCTCTTCGCGACGGCATTTGTGTCTCTACAGTTCAATATTGTCTCCTCTCTTTTTCTCCCTTTCTGAGTGCATGTGTGCGAGCATTGTTCTCTGTCTGCGCCTCTTCCTTAGAGTGGAGGTGCCGAGGTTACCAAGGCTCATCTGTGGCCCCTTTGTCTCTCACAGAAACGGCAAGGTTTATTAACATAAATTAGAATAGCTCGCCAAGAGAGTACCTTGTCGCTATGCGTTACCCACGGCAACCTCTCCTCCAATCTAAAACTACCTGATCGAGTGTGTGTGTGTGTGTGTGTGTGTGTGTGTGTGCAATAAAAAAGAAAAAAGATAAAGTAAAAGAGCGACCGAGAGAGAGAGAGAGAGAGAGAGAGAGAGCGAAAGCACACTCCCTTGCATCTAAATGTGAAACTACTCAGAAACGTGGGAGACACATCCACACCCATCTCTCCCCTGTCCTGATTAAAATAAATGGTGCTATCTGCACTGCATGACTCACTACACCATGGCATTACTATCAGTAATTGAAACATCCAATCACTACTGAGCCATCAGCCTCACTGCTCTTCCCCATCTGACTTTGTGGCACCTGATTGAACATCCCACTCTATGGGAAGTAATACAAGATATGCCTATGAGTTTGTATGGAGAGGAAGACAGAAGCAGCAGGGGGAAAAAAATACTGCACCAACCGGGTCTGCAAATCATGTTTTTTTTTTGTTCTTGCATAACTGTGCCTGAATGTGCACAAAATATTGCACACATATGTGCGTGTATGTGTGTGTGTGTGTGTGTGTGTGTGTGTGTGTATTCATGTGTCATATAATTGTTTGTTTGTGTGTGTGTGTGTGTGTCTCACTCAACATCCTAAGCAGATATCCAGGGAGAGTCGGGCAGCAGCCTCATTGATTGGTGTTGATTCCATCTGGGCAGCGAACAGCGACTGACAGTAGATCTAAGCTGCTGCGAAAGGCAACCATTAATCTTGGTCCTGTTTAAGCAGCATGTATTAATTTATGTCATTTTTACTAAGTCAGCCAGGGAAGAGCGCTTGCCATTTTATGTTTGACTGTTCGTCGAAGTTGGGGAGGGTGCAGTGTGTGTGTGTGTGTGTGTGTGCGTGTGTGTGTGTGTGTGTGTGTGTGTGTGTGTGTGTGTAGGTGGGGGGGGGTCCTTTGTACAACCTCAGCACACTTACATCACAGTGGCAGGATGCCAGAAAAATGAGGTCGCGCACCTGAAATGAAAGGCTATCGACTGTCAGGGCAGTCGTCTCTATCAAAACGACCAAAAATGTCTGAAAGTATATGTTATGTACTGAAATAACTACGGTTACATCTCTTTGGTCAAACAGAAGGTAAAAAACACTGATGTGTTTATGTAACCAAACAAATATTTCACCCATGAAAAAAGTTAAGCTAAACAGTAGTAATATTCAGGGGTACTTGAAGTATACAGTCGGAGCTCCACAAACATATAGGTAATAACAATATCGGTCATTTGCAGGTGTTTCAGACCAACAGGATGAGTGTATACGCAGCCACTGGTCTTACAGCATGAGGCAATTCCACAAGACTGTGGAAAATCCAATCAAACCCAAACAGCACCAATAAGAAAAACAATGGCTGAGGCAATTGCAACTGCAATAATGTCACCGGAGCTGTTTTGTAGACAGTAAAAGCTGCTCCAGAGACAAACATCTGATAAAAAAGAAACTCCACTCTGCCATGGAGCAAATTTCCTCTCTAAAGCAATTTCATATTTGATAAGTGGGAAGGCGTTCTTAGCGTAATGGATCTGAATATGATCTCTGTCGGAAAACTAAGAACACAGCCTTGTGTAAAAGCCCAGTGCTCAGTATGGCCGGCAGTGCTGCATCAGATTACTCAATTGAGATGTGCAGGAAAGGAACCATAGATAAAGATACAAAGCAGTTATGTTTCAACTGAGTAGGTGAACTAATGGATCAGAGATCTTCTGTCTTTGTTTGGTATCTTCTACATTCCACGATGGTGCCGCTAATGTGACGAAACGCATGTGGACAGAAAAATTGCGAGTCCGGAAAAGGAAACGCAAACTAATGTCCATTTAATTGGCAACAAATAGATACACACAAGCCACCTACCTGGGCTTTCAATATCACACACACTCGCGCCATACATAGACACACAGACTATGACCACTCAACAGCCAGATATGTTATCACGGCTAATTACTACTCCCACATCAGATATACAGGGCTGTAATTAGCCTCTTAAAACATGATTAACATGTCTCAATTAAGCCAGTCAACATTTGCATAATATATTAGCTGCCCTAATTGCAAGTGAGTTTATATCAGAGGACAGGGAACAGCAAAAATACTCACTGTTGCTTCTGAAGTACGCTGATAATGCAGCGGATATAAATATGAATGTAGAGGAAATGTCAGTGGATGAAAAGGGAATCCAATTTATTTATGTAAGACATAACTCACGAAGCAAAGCCAAGCTTACAATCAGCACATCCCCACCTGGACTACACATAGAAAATATTATATCGTATGCTTATTCACTTAGATGAACATTCCTGGTCAATGGAGGCAGAGTTTCCTGTAAACTCGCAAATCTGAGCCGAGGAACGTTTTCTCGGGAAAACTTTGCACTCATTTCAAAGTTATTTATTTGAAGTTATTTATGAGGGAACAGACAGAGTCCTGTTCAGACTTATTTCCGTGGAAACTAAAACATGGGGGGATAAACTGCTGCTTCGGCACTTCCATGCCGGGGACAGATATACAGTCTCCCAGCTAGCGCGGGGAAACCAAGGACATAGCCATTAGTTTCAGGACAGCGCCACATTGGAGACTAATGCCTCCATCTGTCACCGGAGATGAGAGGAGAGTAACAAAGAGAGGCAACACTAACCCCTGAACTCATCATGGACAGCCATGTCAATTAAATACTGAAAAACAGCAGCACTGGGAGCCATAGTGACCAGTCTATACATGGCTCCATGGGAACTCCACTGGTACCGCCATCAACATTTAATGGCATGGTACGTAAGATATAATTTGACAGCAAACGTCTTTACGTTTACTTGATGAATGTTACATGAAATTAATACTTGCTTGATTTTTGTAAAATTGTTTTACATATTTTTATATTGAAAGGCAAAACTTTCCCGGGACATTGATTCTCAAATACAAATGTCCTGCTAAAATGTAAATTGGTTTTCATTTGGCTTTGGACTGTTGGTCAGATATTAAAAAAAGGAAAACATTAGCAGTTGCAATTGAAAATGTTTCTCATTGTATTATTACGTTAAATTTTAACAAAATCGTCAGATTTTTAGATTCATTTTTAGATTTGGCTTTATCATCAACATAGCGTTTTCGTATCGTTATATCAAACAACTCCACTGCTTTTTATGTGTTTTGTGTCAGTGATGAAAACTACTGCAGCATTTATCAACCCCCCACGACAAGAGCCTTGAAAGTGACCAGAGCACAACAATGAATATGTAAACTATGTGTACATGTCTAATTAGCGGCAAGGGGGTAGGGGTGGGGGGTGGAGGGGGGGTCAGTTAGCTGGACCGTCTGATTCAGCAGGTCTCCAGCTTTGATGAAGTTCAATGCATTATCCGTCTGATCACATTAGTCATGCAGGAGCTCTTCATCTGACCCGAGCCTGCGCGGGGGTAATGTGAGGCTGTTGACACAGAGTGGCCTGACGAAACAGTCCCAGGGCCACAGATAGAGAGAGAGAGAGAGCGAGCGAGAGAGGGCGAGAGAGAGTAGGTCTGAAATCTGACACCCAGAAACACTGACTTGGTGTCTGGCTTCTCTTACTTAGTCAACCTGTACGTGCCAGCCTCCCTCGCCGTCATGGTTCCACACAAACAAAGACGCCGTCCAACTCTCTTCACAGGATGTGAAGCAAGCACAGGAAAACAAATTCAAAAGTGCTCTCAGGAACTGTAGGAACAGTGATGACAGTTTTAAAAAAGGAGCGATGGGATGGGGGCGAGAGGCGTGGGGGGTGGACAGGGCAAACGTTCCTGTGAAATACAACACTGGCGGCCAGAGGGAGCGTCTGTAAGTGGTAACACAAGCCTCCGTCCCTGGTTTTCCATGAGCCAGTGCGCGAACCTGAGCTTGTTTAAGCTTGCTAAATACTCTCCCGCCTTGACACAGGCCCGACCCCGGCACAAATATACAGGCAGCGGGGTGGGGTGGGGTCATCAGTTAAGGCCTGCTCTATCCACTATTGGCATGTGCCTGGTTTGTCAGCAGCTTATCAAATGGACACCCGGGTGTCCCATATTGCTGCTGTCAACACTATACCAGGATGAGAGACACACACACACACACACACAACGTGCATATGAACAACGTGCATATGAATAACGTGCGTGTGAACAACGTGCACGTGAATAACGGCACGCGAGAAATGACATATGATCTAAAGAGAGATGTTTCCTCTCTTCCAGTGAAAGGTTGAGGAGAGGAGAGGCGTCTGAACTGCCGTGCTGCACAATCCCTGCATGCACTTCCCCTCAAAGACACCCTGACTGCAACAAATGTAAAAAAGCAAGGAGAAGCAGACTCTTTATAAAGAATATATAAAAAAAGACCTGACAAATTACAGGCTGTGCTCCACTCGCATACACTGCACTCAGCACATTTGGCTGTAAATGCCATGGTGAAGGTTTGAGTCATTTTCTCTGTCACTGCAGTGAAAGGATTTTCAGTTTCGTCTGCACAAACCTGCTATGGGTGAAGACGAGCCGCTGCTCAGCTCCTCACACACACACACACATACAGACACACACAGACAGGCAGCACACAGACAGGTAGCACACAGCCACGGAGTCCCCCCTCGCCAAAACTATCTGTGTGATTCTTCACTGCAAAACACGTCTGTGTCTTTATAATAAAAGAAAACTGATATTTACAGCTTCCTGATTGTTCCTGATTGTTTAATAGGACATGGTGCATTTTTTTTTGTTACACTTTGAGTAAAAATGATTCAATGCCTTAAAAAAAGAGAAAATATAAACAAAACAATGTTGAAATATATTCATTTCCAAACTTGGTCCTGAACAGAGAGGGAGAGACAATTTGCAGGCTGGGGGGTGTGGGGGGTGGGGTGGGGGGGGGTCGGCTCTCTCATCAGACGCTCTGAAACCCTGGCTGCCAAGAACGGTGGGAAGAGAGGGGAGGCAGAGGGAAAAGCCAGGAAAAGGTCCAAGTCACTTTGTTCTTCTTTTTGGAAACGAACTCTAGCTGAACCCGGAGAGACGCCAGACAGTTTACAAAGAGCCAGGCATTACTCTCTCACTTTTCACTTTCCAAGCCATGCAATTTAGAACCAGGGCCCCAACATATACTATAGCTTCCTCTTTGCAGATCCCACTCTTTAACCTTCATAACGCTGGTGAAATTCCCAAACTGTCTGCGCGTTCCTTTGTTTTTTTTGCGAAAACCTGTGCCAATTCCTGACTCAAGAGAATGAAACGTGGGTGAAGAACATTTCATGTTGAATTAATGAAAACGCTGTTGCCGTGATACGAGCCGTGTCTACGTGGCTGCGATGCAGCACCGGCAGACAAAGTGACAAGGCTCCCTCAGTAATCTCCACTGATTCAAAGTTGTGTTCACAGATAAGGGCATATTGGATATTTTGTTTTATTTCCTCCCGTGAAAAGCGGCGCTCTGCCACGTCCGTCCGAGAATATTCGCAGACTCTCATCACGTGAGCTGCTCTCACGTGAGAAATCATTTAGACTCGGACCTTTCACCACTTTGACCCTCGTTGCAAACATAAACAGAAAATCCCTCTGACATGCCTCTGCATGTAAACATGTAAAACAAGTCATGTAACAAACACCACCACACTTTGCCCAGGAAAACAGACTGGGGGGGTGGGACCCCGGGGGACCCAGCCCCAGAAAGGCCCAAATGTCGGCATGAACAACGCTCCTGTCCAATCACAGCACCTCATCTGGGCCAAAGCTGTATACACTGCATGCTTTGCGACTTCAGTCAGGTGACACATGTCACAAAATTTTTAAAAAAGGAAAAAAATATATGTATATTTCTAAATATTTTGAATATTCTCATCGGTACCTGTAGTAAGTGTAAGCAAAAAAAACATTTTTCAAAAATGATAAAAGATAACTGACCTGTTTTCTCCTTTATTTCACACAAGACGTTGAAGAGAGCAGGTTTCATCCTGTGGCAGTTCAGTGCATGTTTCCTGAAAAAAGGACGGGACACTGCTTTCAACATCAACACTCAAACAAGTGGAAACACTAACACTAAACAGGGCATCTTAAAATCACGCAGCATCAAAATTGTTTTTAAAAAAGATCCATCATCTTCAGATCTAATTATCATACGTTATAAATACACTGTGTGATATTTGTTTGCAGATTTAGCCACAACAAAATACGCAATCAAAATCCATTAGGTGAGACTACAGCTGTAACGTTACTCAAACGTGCTTTGCATCATATTCCCAGTGATGAATAGTGCAGTGGGTTACAACTATAACTATACTATTATTGACGACCTCTGCAACATGTTCTCATGGTGTGAGGTTGTAGTCTCCTCTGTGAGAGGGCAGATGAGCCTGTGCACCACTGATGTGATCATGATCTTCACCTTCACCTTTGACGCAGGGATTAATAGTCTGGATGAAAAAACACTGATGCAAAAGTTGTTTCAAATAATCCAATAATAAGTTTTTAGAGGGTCTCGTTTCGCCTCGGTGGGCGTAACTGCGATGAGACGAGCCACAGTGTTATTACCTCTCTCTCCCTACATCCCCAACATTATCGCTTCATATCCCCTTATATTTCCAACTGTTTTTTTTTTCATTTTGCGTGTGTGTGTGTGTGTCTGTGTGTGTGTGTGTGTGTGAGATGTGTGCGTTTGCGTAGCCTCACCTCGCCTGCGCTTCGTCCAGGCTTTGGTCTGTGATGGTCATTATTTGCTGTAATATGTCTCCGATGTCCTGCTTCCTCCCGTCTCCGTCCGTCCCCGCCGTGCCATCCTGCATATGCTGCGCCAGGCCGGGGTGTCCGGCCATGCCTACCCCGTGGGAGTGCATCAGCCGCGGCTGCTCGTCCATCCCTGACCACGGTCCCCGCTGCCTCGCCTCCAACTTTCTTTTCCTTTCTTCCTTCCTTTCTTTCTTTCTTTTTTTAAATCGTAATATCAACAGGGGTAAGAGGCAGAGAAATAGATCCTGGGAAATTCCTCTGGATTCCTCTGCGTCTCCCTCTCTCTCTCTCTCTCTCTCTCTCTCTCAGCCCCGGCACTCCTCCTTTTTCCTTGGTAAGCTTTTCTGGATTTGGGAGGAGGGAGACTGACAAACCCTCTCTCTCTCTCTCTCTCTCTCTGTCTGTCTCTCTCTCTGTGTGTGTGTCTCTCTCCCAGCTGGTTTAGGTGAAATCTGATCGGGATCGCTGCTCTCGGCTCTGGCCACTCCTGCACCGCTACTGTAGCGAAGAGAAAGAGGAAGAGAGAGAGAGAGAGAGAGAAAAAAACAAAAACAAACAGGACCGTCAATGTAAAAACGCTCCTGATCTGATTAAAAGTGCAGCGCGTCGCGTCTGCGTCTGGAAAAAAAGCTGCGACGCACGCGGACGCCTCGTGCGCCAAACACGCGCCCGAAGACTCAAGTTGCCAATGAAGGTTCTTTTTTTTTCTTTGTGGATACAAAGTCAGCACCAAGTGTTATTGTTTCGCTTATGTCTGGTAACCGACTCATAATCAGAGTATGGATGGGAAAGCCTCCGCCCCCCTCGAGCCACGATTGGAGAAGAAGGCGCGCGCAAGTGCCACCTCGCTCCTCTCCGACAACGTCAATCATCCTCCCCGGGAAGGTGGGACACCATAATAAACATAAAGAGATGTGACCGGGCCGGGTGGCAATGCAGTGATGGATAGAGAGTGAATATGTAGCCTAATAAATAATTGTGAGTGGCAGCGGAACTCTAACCCTACTGGACAGCATGGTGGTGCTTGGAAAAGACACTCTGTCACCCAGACCATATATTTCCCCCTGCTGCATATTTACACCCATGTAATCAGTCAAAGGGATAAATAAATCAAGATGAATTTATTAGAACTTGCAGCAGTTTGTGAGAAGATATTTTACAAGCCCTATGTTGTAACACTGCAACAACAACAACCACCACCACGCTGGTGTCTGAACATCCTGAGACTCTCCATATCTAACATGCAGGGTTTGATTAGCCCTGACAGCACTGGTGGGTTGTTTAGTGGGTCATAGTCTTGTTACAGGTCTTGGGGAGCAATGATGTCTATGTGAAATGAAAGTGAAGCCAAACACAAGATTCAAAATTTAAAAAAGTCTCAAAAGTGCTTACGAGATCTCTGCAGCTCAATCTGTACTTCTAACATTACAACATCTCTGCCAGTATTTACTGAATTTTGATGATTCGTGAAATCAATAATAATTAGTACGACAACACCACAAGAAATTAGATGGTTAAACACCACAGGGTGTTTTGAGGGATTAAAACAAACCTGCACTATGGAGAACTATGCTGTGCCTTCTTATTTATGATTTTCTGCCCACTCAATCAAAAAAAAATACAATAACCTTCATTTATAGATTAATTGATAATTAAAATAACTGCTATTATATAACTGCTTTGCCATAATCACAAAATAATGTACAGTGCTGAATAGCATTATGGATATGCTGCAGTGCTGTCCCTCTGCGTCTGGTCTGTGCTACATCCAAATGCCTCCTTTCCTCCTTTTAGTGTCTGGACAGAAATCGATCAGTCAGTTTTCTCATTACGTGCTGAATAGGGAGGCAGGGCAGTAATTGTCACAGGGGGCAGGGTGAGGTTGAGGGTAGCAGTGGTGATAATGTCTGAAACCCAGGAGCTGCGAGACCGAACAGCTCGGCCCTGGAATGAAAGTCTGCGGTCCCGAGTCCGACAGCCAAACCTGCTTTATTTTATCCCCCGTTTAACGGCGCCATAATGATGGAGGATTATCTTCGTGTTGTAGACCTGACAAAGAAGGCGGTGGCTCGGCTGTAAACACGCTGCGAGTGAGAGACGTGACATATATCAAGTTTTTCTGTCTTTTTTTTTTTTAACTCACTCGTTCCTCTCCAAAACAGTGAATAAAATCCCACACTGTGGTGTGAGGTTGGCTCCTCAAATCCCGATCTATACCTCCCACACATCAGCCCTCTCTGTCTGATTTGAAAAATCAGGGCTGCATTGATTAGTGGGAAATACGATAAGAGCTCATTCTGTTTACTCAAAGTCCAAATGTATTCCACTGTAAACCGGCTGACAGAAATGATCTTATGGCTGGATGTGTTTTTTTGGGGGGGGGGGGAGTTTGGGGGGGGGGGGTAAACACTGAACAGAATAAATAAAAGATCTTGTTTGTGGTTCTGATTGCTGTATTTCAGTAGAAGAAGGAAGAAATATATTTATATTTTCCCTCTTCTTAAACCAAATGAGTTGTTTGCAGTATTAATAATCCCACCAAAAGGGATGAGTGGGATTTAATTATAATTGCAAATTAACTTTCATGTAAAAACATTCTTATAAATAGTCACTGTTTTTCCTCCAGAAGTTGCAGACTTGTTTTTTTTTTTTTTTTTGGAGAATTTAAATGTTGATGCCAAAACATGTTGATATTCCCAACAGAAATGGGAACTAGTTAAAGTTGTTGAGTTGTGTTCCATATTGTGATAAATATGGAAGGAGACAGAATTAAAGATGATAATTTGTGCATCCGCGAGCGAAGGAATGGCAGCTTTCCTCTCGGTTTAGAGCACAACCACGCATCTCAAACTCAACACCAAGTAAAACAAACTTCAACATTTCAGGATTCATAACATGCTGACTCCACAGCATACGTTCTCCTATCTGGACCAGGGTCAAACAAGTCCTCCCTGGGAGAGCAGCGGGTCAGAGCAGGGTAAGTTATGTATGAGCTCGGCACACACTATGGGAGAGAGCAGGAGCTGCATGGCACATCTCTCCAGGAAGTAACCTTGATGAAAAATTCAGTTGTTTGCAGCTCCTGGCGTCCCTCAGGCATGAATAAAGTGAGGCCCAGACAGAGAGAAAAGACCTGGGCTCAGCTTGAAACCACTCACTGGTGCGATGCTGAGGAGAGCACACGCACCGACCACCACGAGGAGATGGGCACGAATTAAACTTTAATCACGCCTCAAATAGATTAAGCGACAGGCGCCAAGTCAGCATTTCCAAGCCCTTTGCTCTGCCTCACTTGACCGTCCTGCTTTAAACTCCTGCTAAATTAAATACCCACAAGTTTCAGGTTCTTTGCACCTGAGTTGAGCTCGTGGGCAAAAGGAGGCGCAACACCTGCACAGGAGCTCAGTGGTTAATGAGACACGACACATATAGGTCATATTATTAGCATTTGTTATGATGAAATTGAATACAATTTGAGTTGTGTTGAGGGCATTTTTCTTCTATGTTTATAGCCCTGACTAATACGCTACTATCGTGAATTTGTCTACAATTAATGCAAGGAAGCAGCATTTTTAAACTTCAGTGAATGGAGGTAAATCCAATCACAGGAAAATGCTTATAAGCCTGCTTATATTTTTGGCTGATAGGTCCCTATGTTTCACACAGTAAGTCAGTGTAAGGTAATAAATGATACCTATAGATTTTTACTGGCAAAGACATTGAAGCTGAAACATAAACATCCTGTGGTGCAAAAATAAGAGATGTATAAATGTTATACACGGCTAAGTACATGATGCCTGCAAAGCCAAAATTATAGATTAGCTCGTCTTCTCCCTATTTTTGTCTTTCTAAATTTTATCCGTTTGGTAGTTATACTACAAACTTTTTCATTCCCTAAATTGCCATGCTATGAAGGGCTTTAAGTATTTTCCATTACCGAGGTCTTCAGAATAATGGGACGTATCTGATACGATGCTCGTTTTCATTTCGATATTGGAGTAGCTGGAATGCTCTGATGTGAATTATATGGTTAATCAAATTCAAACACTTCCCTCCTTCTATAATTTTCAGATTTCTTCAGTAACGTGCAGCCTTCACATGCGAGAAAAAAAAAACACGTGTGGAAAGAGAGATACGTTTTTAAGTCTTTCGAAGGAGAAGAATCTGGGCTCAGTCCTTCATGGTTAAAAATACAGCCAACGCCCTCGTGTAATGCTCCTTTAATTTAGTGCTGGCAGTGAGCGTGATGACAGTTTTCACACTAAGCACTTGTTCCCAATGCAGCTTCCCTTGTTTTCAGCTTTTTTTTTCACTGCTCTTTTTCATTGTTCCATCTTTTCTGAAATGCGATTGGGAAAAAAACCCCTCTTGTTTACAAAACAGTCGAAGTGATTAAAATTACAATTTTTGTGCAGAGGAACCCGTTGCACAGGATGGAGATTTCATCCCGTGCCTCTTTGTTGGTCGGCGTAAACACATGGCTGCCTTTAAGCTGGCAGGATCTGGCTGCATGTAGCTAATGATCGTTATTAGCGTGCGGGAGCTGGACGGGTCTTTGTGCAGCCGAGACTGGGTCAGCGTGAAGGATGGCTGATATGAAGGGGTTGACCTGTCACATAGCATTTGACTTACTATCCCTGGAACAGGATAAAAGGGAAGCCAAATGTCAAGTGATACAAGCGACGCACATACTTCACACACGCAGATCCACGCAGAGAGGGATGGGGAGATGAGTGTTTTATCCTAAAACCTCAAACCCACCATTTATTCTGTGGCTGGCAGCTTAAAACAGTAAGCTTATCGTTTTCATGGAAATAATCGTCACTGGTGGCGCTCACGCTGCGTGTCAGCCACAGGATTTCCATGCCCTTTTCCCTGAGTGTGTCTGCTCTTGCTGAAGGGCACCTGGAAGCCTTTGGACCTCTTGGCAAAGCGTGGGTTGTGCCTGGTAGGGCGAGATGTGACGGATGCCTCGGAGCCGTGCTAGCTGCTCTGTGAATTTTCCCAGACTCATTTGCATTCATAAAGAGCCTACTCCTTGTCACCGAGTGTTTTCTTTTTTAGTCTGCCTGCAAAAAAAAAAAATCCCGGGCGACTCCGGGTGGGAGTGCGGCGGGAAAATCCAACTGTCAAAGACGACAAGATGAATGAATCCCCGTGTCAGACGCGTGTGGCTTCAACGATGACAGATGGAGGGGAGCTGTCCCTCCGTCGATCGGCGGGCTTCATTTCTGAATAAATAAATCCGAATTTCACCCCCTCCCATAATTACAAGTGGTGCTTTATTTGACAGCTCTCTCTGTTTGTTGATGGGAGTGTGTATGTTTGCTGGGTGGTGGCGCTGACCAGGTGACAGCTTGATTTAATTCAACAGGGCCACGACTGCATTATGGTGCAATTCTGACTTTTTAATCTAGATTTGATTTGATTTTTTTTATGTGGCACCAGTGCCCACCTGGAATAGCAGGCGGATATCAACATGCAATTAGACGCAATTAATCTCCAAACTCTCTCCTCTTCACACAACTGCTCTGCTCAAGCTAAACACTGCATTCCCCCCACCATTAAGGATCGAATGGCAAATAAGTTCTTGAAAACTTTACGCAAAGCATAACTTTTTTCCAATAAAGATGCAAGACCCCCGTAGTAAAGACCAGACCAGACCCATAAATCTACCTGTGCAAGTCCGCGGAGCAGGGCCATGTAGTAAGACACAGATATCTGGCAAACCTCCAGCGATAACATCAACATTCCTGAACCACATGTGCATCCCTCTCTGTTTGGTCGTGGAATCACCACTCTGCTATTAAAAAGCGTGTTAGAATAAGCAGGAACGACTCACAAGACCCACAGCTGGCCAAATCAAATTCAAGATTGCCTGCGTATAAAGTGACCTCTGGGTCATTCATGCTCATGCTCCTTCACAGCCACTGTTTTCCGACGTGGAACGTCGTCTAGCGTTTGGTGTCTATCTTCAGGAATATCTAGAAGCCTAATCTCTTCCACGAGTGTCTCTTCTCCACACACCTCCAACACCTAACACCTTCCAACATGCCAAGTGTTAGTGCAATGTTCTGTTTTCATCCCAACAGGAGCAGTGGCCGCTGGGGTAATTTTCTGTTCGACATCCAAAGAAACCTAAAAGTAACAGTTAACACCAGTGACTCGATTCACAATGAGTGCTATTCATTTGCTTCAAAAAGGAAGACTAAAGGAAGAAAACGGCTGCTACTGCAGGAGATGAAATGAACCTGAACAGACCTGCAGCGTTAATTTCACTGATTTTATGTAAAAAAAACAACAACAACAACATTGTTTTTACAGAGAACAGTAGAAAACAACAAAGTAAGCTGAATGTGAGCGACACTGATTCCCTGAACCTCAAAGAACATGGTGCAAGTGGAGGATGATAAAAAAGAGAACATCTGGTGAGCTGAGCTGGGTGCCAGAACAAGACAAAACCATGTGTCTGGCAACACAACACATACCTACACACACACACACACACACGCACACACTTATTCATGCAGGCATACTCAAACCTGCCTGCCCTCCAACTTGCAAACAAGCAAAAAAAAAATCCCCCTACACACAAACACACTTCAAATCGCACACATGCACACTACATTCATTGTGCCCACTCGAGCACAGCAGGGTGCAGTTAGAGAGAAAGGGAGAAGAAAAAGCAAAAGTGGGATGTGACTGGAGAGTCCACTGTTCAGACTAATCTGCATACTTAGCGGCTTAGAACTGAATATGCATGAGGGAATAAAATGATATGCCTTCAAGCAGACCACACACTCCTTCTGGATTACCGTACCCACCTCCGAGCCTTTTAACATGTTGTTGGCGTGCAGTCAAGCTGATTCCATGTGCACTGGCTGATGGTTTCACACAATGAATTGGACTTACGAGATGTTAACCTGTTAGGAAAGGAGAATAAAAGAAAAATTGCTGTCAGAAAAGCAAAAACTGAAAGTAATTTATGTTAAAAATTTTACCTAAACAATTTTCTCAAATTCTCTTTGGAGGGGTTTTGTGTAGATATTTTTAAAAACTGATTTGCTTTGCAGTCAGTAACAATCGCAGGGTAGAGAACCAAAACTGAGGGAGTGAATTTCGGAATAACATTAAGATACAGAGATCTGATGACCATCAGGATTCCAAAAAAACCAAATGTCTGTTGGATCCATGAATTTACATCAGAGTGAGACTTCCTCTAAGCCTGTCGCGACCGATGGATGAATATTTCATGTCAGAAAATAGAGTGGCCCAGAGAGGCGTCATTACCAAACCCTAATGTCAGGAGGAAAACATTCTCCACATTCAGTTAAAAGTTAGGGTGGAATGATAAAAGCCAGCCATGCATGGCACAGTCTGATGGGGGTAATGCACTGGCATCACATCAGTATGACTTTGTTTGACTGCACAGCAGTGTGTGTGTGTGTGTGTGTGTTGCCAAATGACTAAAAGTTTAGAGCACACAGGTTTTCAACTCATCATCGTACACATCAGGTTAAAAGAAACAAAAAGGGGTTTTTATTCGTATTATTCTTACTGACACTCATCCAATGTGTATGTAACTCTCTATGGTTTACTGAATAATATATGCACAAAAATACAAATAGAGGCTACAGATACATGTAACTGATACAAAAACGTGATGATAAATTTGAACTGTGATGCAATATGATAACATTCTGGAATTATTTTGGATTGAATTGGAATATAATATTTTGGAACTGTTAATATCAACCATTTGACTCCCGAAAAACAACAACTAAAATGAGTTTGTCTAAATGTCCGGGAATCAGGGTTATATTTCAGACTTGCGTGAAACACACAAACTTTATTTTGGTCAATTGCAATTTAAAGGTGCAGTATGTAAGCTTTCCCAGCAGCCGAATGTGATATCTTGCTGGGAACACATGGTTCTGATGGTTGCTTGCCAAGAGCATCCGCCATCTTTGCGTTTACAAGACCAGGGGTTATGATACGCCCTCGACAATGTGCTACTTCTTCAGGGCAGACTGGATGTTGCGGTGACTAATGTTCGGAAAGTTTGGAGACAGGTCAAGCGGACGGGGCCTGATTGGTCAGCAAATGAAGTAACAGAAACAAGAGCAAAACAAGTGCAAGAATATTGGCAATGCTTTCCACCACTGGAGACAGCACTTGGCAAGTAAATGTGTAAAGTTCAAAACTGAACTCGCAACTTTTCCGCTTCACTGCTAAGTGAGCAGACTTCAATGCTAACACTGGCTGCACTGAAACAAAAACGTACAAGTAGCAGCATGTCATACTACGCAGTGTAACCCGAGGTGAAGGGCAGAGGTCGTCCACACGTGCAGAATCTCTGCTCCTCTTCCGTCTGCACAGAGAGCGAGCAGGAGCCTCGGACAGAGATGTCCGTGGTGGGGAAATAGTTAAAGCCATAAAGACGTACAGTACCTCAGCCCTGACCCTGTGCCCCCCTAGGTATCCCCCTGCGCAGGATTCTTATTCCCTACCAAACTGACAAAGTGTTTTTAATCTTTTCTTTCCCTCTCTCCTGGAGATTGGGGAAACAAAAATCAATAGCTCCTGGCAGGCGATCTAGCAGGCCGGTGAATTACAGGGTCTGCACTGCAACCGGAGCGCTGCATCACAGGGGCCTTGGAATGAGAGACCTTGGAAAAGGCATCAAAGACACGGAGGTTGCAGGGTCACACCGGGTCCGCAGTCTGAGGAGCAGGGTATTTACTGCCTCGGCCAGCTCGCTGCCATGAAAAATAACTGCCACGCAGCACAGAGAGAAGGATGGCTGGGGCGAGAGGGATGGCGAGAGAGGCAGACGGAGAGATGAGACAGACATGGGGAGGAGAGTGAGACAGGGAGGCTGGGGGCTGTGTATATGAGCAGGTCTTGGGAGAGTTTGCCATGTACCGCGCGGTACAGGTTTGATGTCAAGCAGAAGACTAATGTTTTTTTTTCCCCCCCTTTCTCTTTCCCAAATGGGAAATGATTCATTAGCGTTTGGTGATTTAGAACGTGGCAGAGCTGACCGATCAATATGCATGGGCCCATCTGTCAATACGTGATTTCTGCTGGTAATTAGCTGATGTGGGCCAGTGGTTGTGAATATTGCCTGGCAACTGACAGCCTGCTTGTTTCTGTCATCAGTGTGGTGGTGGGCGGTGTGTGTGTGTGTGTGGGGGGGGGCACAGGTGGTAGTGGCTCACTGAAGATCAATAAAATACTGCGGTTCAAGGCCCCAATCAGGTTCATAAAGATGTAAAATAAAGAGGCATTTTCTGAATTTTCATTAATTGTACGCTTAAAAATCAAAATCCTAAATTCGAAAACAACAAGTCAGAGTCGTAAACGTATGCGTTTTCTGTAAACATACATTTGCTTTGTCGAGGCTGCATCTCAGGCACCTTTGAGAAAATATGTCAGATCACTCAATTATAACAGCTCGAGACAGCTGGCAGTGAGACAATTAGGAGTGTGAAGATGATAATGATGACAAGGATGAACAAAAATGTAATTGCTTTGTTTTCGAAGCGAGCAGAAAAAATAAAAATCATACAACAAATACTGTTTATATATATATATGTGTGTGTGTGTGTGTAGAGTCACTACAGATGGATTATTGAGCAGGGCTACTGTGGCGAGGACCAAAGGTCCAAGGGGTCAAGGGGCCCTGGGCAAACGTTTATTTGAATTGACGGTTAACGTTTCTTGATGGAAAGTCAATCCAACAACTAAAAACAAAACAAAGACAACAAATAGATGCAACAATAATCCTAAAGAAATGAACTAATGAATCATGAATTATTATCTATTGAAATCCCCTGAATTAAAGCAGCTATATCTTTATATATCTATATCTACGTTTACATGTAATGACTTTGTATGGGCTTTCACCTGCCCCATTAACCCAGACGCTTTGGCTCATATCAATGAAATGATTGCCCTTTACTCAACTACTGACATCTAATCTGTTTGCTTTTTTTTTTTTTTTGACGAGTGACACATATCCACGATTAAATGTGCACATGCACCCATGTGTCATCTTCACAGTATGTGTCCAGGTTCATAAGTTCAGTCAGTGAGAAGAGCCAACAGGCAGAGGAGGTATAAACCTCTGCAGAAGGATGCCTCTCTGTCTCTCATTGGCATTTGCATATTAGAGTGTTTTCTGGGGAAAATGAGCTGTAGAAATTAATTCAGGATTAATTGGTGCCTTTATCTCGTTAGGACAATCTAATTTAGGGGATGATGGAATTGTTTAGACTCCCTTTTGCATAATTGGATTGCGGTGAATGGCTGTCATTACCGTCTTTTTAGCATCGTCTGTGGGCCCCCTCTCTCTCTTGCAGGCCCCGGCCTCATAAAGAGCGATCATGTGTTACACCAGTGTTTTGCTAACCCCTGGAACACACCAGCCACGCTGTAAGAGGCGAGCATGTGGCTAACCGCACAGCAGTGATTAACTCCCTTTTCAGAGCCATTAGCATTACGGCGCGCGGCGAGCTGTTGAGGAGATTTCACATGAACACATAAGCATGTGGCAAACAACGCAGCCATCATCGACTGGTAGACACATGATTAGTTTTTAGTCTGTCATGCTCTGTGGCTTGTAGTTCTGGGACATTGCCCCCACCCTCAGAGGAGTTGGACATAACATCTCAAAATCTCTCAGTGCTTCACATGACTTTTTTTTTTTTTAACTTGTCCAGCACATTTCTAACATATTTTGCCCTTTTCTTTTTTCCCACAATATCTCTGACACAGTTTGCAGAGGGCTGCTTTTTTTTTCCCACCGTGGGATAAAAATCAATAGGAGGGAAGCAAAGCTCATGTAAAGGATCACTCACTGGAATACCTGATCTTCTCACTTCAACAACATTGATGTAACTATGGAAACAAGTTCCCAAGATGAGCAGGGATATGCCTATCTCCTGACAAAAGGCTTTTTTATATCTCTTCCAGCCAGTTACCCTATACCGCAACACAGGCGCTTATATCCCTGCTCCCCCGCTATGATACCATCATCATTTTTCTGAAAGCACAAATTGTATAGATATTATTCTGTGGTCCGCTCTCTGGTAAACAAGGCAGAGTGAAATCTAATCTATGGTGCTGATACTCAGGCTGTGCCAGGCTAATTGAGTTGATGTGGTCCGTCCCTGGAGGAGCTGGACATACAGTAAAGACAGACTCTATCAAGTCATATAGCTCATATACTGTACTTAGTGGAAGTGACTTGTGTTTATAGCATCACAGTTGTCAGCGATCACTGTGCACATGAAACTGCTGCGTTTCTACTGAACCACAATCTGATTACTTGCATGATGTTATGGGGAATAAGCTGTAGAAAGAAACAACATGCTACTCTGTCTATCCTTATGTTTGCCGTCATTCTCTATGCCCCCCCCCCACACACGCACATGTTCGTGATGCATACTGTGTCATGCCTTTGATGCATTTTAGCCCCCCGCCTCCTCCTCCTTGTGTAGTGCCATTTCCATTCTTTGCATAAATGCAGTCTAACAGTATTAAGTATTCATGCATGTTGGGGAAGGTGGTGCCTGTCCTTCAGGGTAAGTGTCAGGCCTGCGTGCGGCACAAGAAAAGCCCCGGGGAGGGGAGAACATTAGGATCCATCAGCCTGACAGACAAATCATTCTCTCATGTAAACATAAATATGAGGGTATGTTTCCACCGCCATCCCACTATCTGTTGCTAGGCTACCTTGCATTAAGCAGTGTAGCTGTCCCTGTTCATTTTGCTCCAGGGATTCCAGCAATACCATCATATAACCTGCTGAGTCTTAATGAGAAGGCCTGCTCGTGTGAGTGGATATGAACATGGTGAGATGTGAAATTTATTCAAGACACAGATATTCAGCTGTCTGTCAGTGTGGGAGCAGCGTGGAAATGTTTATGAATGTGAAGTGTATTTGTGTGGGGGGGGGGGGAGAAGCTTTGAGAGGAATATTTGGCTCTGCACAAACACACCTGAGACAAGGAAAGGTCACAGTGGATCAACACACACACACATGCGTGCATGCACACACACACATGCACACACACACACACACACACACACAGTAAACAATATGTGATGCCGAGCTCCATAAAGGTCATTTGTTGTTGAGAAATCACTGATCCCCAAATGCATTAACAAAGTCAATTAACCATTCTCCGACAAAGAAGAACCCATCTCCAATAAAAATAGAGCACTGAGCAGCGTCCAAGCACCCCCACAATTACAACAACTGTGCGTCCCCAGATAATTGTGCGAGCCATACGCGGCGGGGGAAAGACAGTAGAAGGCAATGGTCACTGAGAAGAAAGAGCGGGGAGATGAGGCAAAGGCGCGCCAACAGCTGGTTTGAATAGATTGTGTGTGGGATGAATTAAAAAGTTGAACCTTTCCCTGGCCGTATTCAGATGTCTGCCTCTGGGTGATTAATCATGGCCGTCAGAACCTGTAATCCTTTTCAATGGGAAACAAATGCAGCCAATGTCCTCCCTTCTCCAAAGCACCCAGGGCCCAGGGCCACCAGACCGGCTGCCTGGTCACAATACCTGAACCACAGAGACAGCACCCCGGGGAGCGGGGCTGTGTGGACACACTGTAATCTACTCCAAACATGATGGGACAAACAAAAACGCCGGATTTCAACCAAATTGTGTGGCACCCTTTATTGGTTTTGTGCGTCCTCTTTGTATTTGGCAGTCAATAGTTGAGGCAAACGCGGCACGAGTGAAGGTCCAAGTGGTGAAACATAAGAAAAGAGCAGATAGAAACCGCACACACACACACACACACAAACACACACACACCTGTCAGTGGGTTTTGGAGGAGTTTCAGAGAGTTTCTCTCGGACTGATATTTAGTAGGTGCGACTTATATCCTGTTCCCACATGGTGGTAAACAGCTGATCTAGTTTAGAAAAGCCAGTGAGAAAGTCGAGAGCCAGCAACATTACGAGCCGGGGAGAAGAAAGTGTGTCATCAGCATGAAAATAGAAGCCCGCTAACGAATTCCTAATCATATCCCCCATTTCCTCCAGGGGCTATGCTAAAGAGGTTAAAACACCAGTCGGTAGATGAGAATATGTGGCGCATTAGCTCCGGAGATGATTTCCTGGCATTCCAAAGGATTTCAGTGCTATTGATTATTAAATTCACCACTACCTCCTGAGAGCAAGAAGAACACAGGACTATTCTCTGTGCAGCCATGTATCCTTCCTGCAAATGTTAAAAGCACAACGGAGGCTAATCTCCCCCCTGTCATCTTCAAAGCAAAAAAATGCACCACGTACACATCACAAGCATCGGTCTTTACTTAAGCTTGACTGAATCAAGTAACGTTGTCTATTTGGTGTTTTTTCTTTTTCCTTTTTCCTTTTTTTTTTAACGAGTGAATGAGTTGAACGTCCTTCAGAAGAGCAAACCCACACTGGCACTAATGGTGTGAATGACCTCGGACTAATCACCTCGAAATGACGGAGTGCTCAAAGAAATTCTCTGTATCCAACAAAAAGACACAACGTCAGTGTTCCCGCTGACAGGAAGAGTGTAAATATGTGAAAGGTTGTGCGGGTTGTAATTCAGAGCGCGGCTGCGGAAGATGCTGGCAGCATGGTAGACTGTGGCGAATGGGCAACGGCCAGTCGTTTCCAGAGCCTTTGTCTGTCTCTGTTTGACCAGGCGTCTCGCGGTCCACAGGAGCACAGCTCTGACACATACAGCGAGGAAACAAAGCAGCCATTATCAGTCATATCTCATCCCCACCCCGCCTCGACCCCCCCCACAGACGGGGACAAACAGTGGCAGCGTCCAGCCGTTCAGCTTTGGTGGGGGACTCTGAGGCGCATACTGAAGCGGGCTGGGAGGTCCATTAACCACACGGGCAACACCTTAGCTGTGGACAAACATCAACACAATAGCGTGCAGCGCTGGTTGCTATGGCGACGGGGGAAAACAGAGTAGACCGCCGGCGGTGACAAAGAAAGGGAGGGGTCGGACATCATGGGCCGATGGCAACTGAAAAGCCTCAGCAAACTGCCCCGGGAAACACAACACCCTTTAAACTTCACGTCACAAACACTGTTGACTGGAATCATCCACTCAGTGACACGTAGGCAGGCTCTTAATGGCTCTGTTGTATTGTGAGCTGGCAGCTGATAAGGGCAGAGTTAGTCTAAGAGAAGCAGGTGTATTTGCAGCGAGTGATGATCGACCATCATCACTCGCAAATACAATACAAACAAAAGGTTTCAATGGCACATGCTTCTGTCTTTGCACATTTACCATGTTTGCCAAATATCAGCAAATGTGAATGTGCTGTACTTGCACCAATGCGTCTGCACTGTTGTTATGACTACCTAGTGTATCCATGTACGCTGAGGGAACCGACTCATATTTATACTTTGATTGCGTTATTTCTAAGTTTTCAAATGAACGCAAGTATTTGGAAACACACTTCACAACACAATAAAATGGTGCGACATGCAAACCTGCAAATTAATTAACTTTTGTTCACACGGGCGCACAGATTGCGGCGGCGCGTTCTCACGAAGGAGTATGTGGTGGAAAGCTGAGAAGCCAAATTAAGGTTGTTTTCCGTGGAGGTTAGCGTATAGATGCTTTACAGAAATGCCTCATTGTCAAAACGACTAAAACACGGTTCGTGATCATCTGCGGGGTTCTGGAAATGCATGGAAGTAAACGAGAACCAATGTTGCCACGTACACACAGGTTGTGCAATCAGTCTGTTAACAGGTGCTGTTTTTGTTTATTAATGATGAATGTGTTAGGTTCCCAAATGGTCTCACTTTGTCATGACCACACATCTTCACTATGTGTTTATGATTTTCTGCATAAACTGTGATGGCACTAATGAGTGTGTTGGAGAGAGAGGGATGAGTGATCAAAGTCAAAGCTGTGGTATAAAAGTGAGACTATAGATTCATACACACACACACACACACACACACACACACACACGCACACACACACACACACACACAAAGAGTTTTCTGTCAGTCAAGTTTTCAATACCCTGCTGCCAGGTTTCAAATGAATAGTGTTGAGCGTTTGCATTTATATGTTGATTCCAAGTGGAAGCCCAGTTTAGAACTGTGTGGGCCGAATTAAACTAGACTTGTTTGCTGAGTGCACAAATACACTTACATCTATTTAGAATGCTTAAAAATCGGTTTTCAATCAGGTGAAGAAACAAAAATGCAACACTAACCTTTGATCACACGTGTTTTCTGTCTCTTTTACAGCCATGATAAAACCTGTTGATACAATCATCCCCTGGCCTCGTCTGAATCCCCAGTCCACTGCAGTGTATCCACATGGAAACACCACAGACACCAGCACTCAGCAAGCTGCAGAAGAAAAAAAAAACAAAACAAGGAAAGCGATGGGATGAAGATGTCGTTTATGGCAAATAGAGCTCTGTCACACTCCTATAACATCTCTGTCGCTGATTATCAGACCGAAGAGTCAAACACAAACACACACTCGCGCGCTCAAACAGAAACACAAACAATGTCAGTGTGATAGAGAAGCATGAGATGGGCTGAAGGCTCCAGCAGACAACACAGATTTGGAAATTAATGTTGGTTTCAAAGAGACAACAGTGGAAATAAGTATCCGATGTGAGGGCCAACAAACAGCCTGGGATTAATGTATGAGTAATGATAGTAATGTTTGTAAGATTATTATTATTATCGGTAAATATACACTAATCAACCACAACATGTACACTGACAGATAAATGTGGTTTTGAAACTACAAAATATGTTTGAAATCACATTCCTAATGCTTCAGAATGAATTCTTTCAAAATAGGTCACGCATATACTTATTATATTTATTATACTTTTTATACTTTTTTTTACTATTTTTATTATACTTTTTTTTACTATTTTCCCACAACAATAACAGAAAATAACAATAAAATAGACTAACATGTCCCTCTGGATGCTCGCTTCTGGTTTTATGCGCATCCTGGTCATGGTCAGGGTGAATTCAACACGCACATAGCTGTTCCCATGTCAAAAAAAAAAAAAAAAAGGAAATGTGGAATGGTGCACTATCCAAAAGTGGATGAGTTGCACGGATGTGCTTGGTGCCCACACATAGGCAATGTTACATCGCCAAGTTTTGTGGCGAGTGAGCTCATAGCTGTGAGGCTGTGACCTCATTGTGGATGATTTGTGAAGGAAGCTGTTTAAACTAGTAAAACTGAACCAGTGTAGAGTACATTACTGACATACTGAAAAACAATCAAGGAAAGTTCAATAATTTAGTATGACCCTTGAATGGAGTTATGAAAAGTGAAATGGCCTGTGATGCCATAATGTTCACAAAAACAAAAAGTAAACAAAACACTTGACTGAGAAATCAGGAAGTCAACGATGCTTTTAGATTTACATGCCCCGACTTTTTTGTTGACCCCAATGTCCACACAAAAGCACTGTTAAACAAATGGTGTAACTAAACCCTGTGGTGCGTTATTAGGACCATACTTTACTGCAGGAAGTAGCACTGTATATCACAGTGAGACAGTGAATGATGAGAGAACGCTGATTGGGCAGAGGTTCATACGACACCAAGATAATGACACAAAACATTAGGGGAAAAGAACTCAGCAGTGTGTTAGGTAAAGCACAAATCATTGTCACTTGAACAGCAGTTTGATTATTCTATTGAGTCACATTGCTTAATCACTTGGGCTTATTTTGGTATTGGTAATACTTCTTCATTTAAACACGAGCTCGTGGCTTTAAATCTGTGGTTGCAGAAAACAAACAAGGACCCAGCACTGATTTCATATCTAATTTATTTCTGTCCAGACAGGATCTGAGTGAGGGGAGGGTCGTAGGCACTTGGGTTGTTTTTCTTGGGTCCTTTGGGGTGGGAGAGGAGGATCACGGGGTGAGGAGTCAAGGGGAGGACAAGGTGACTGATTGAGCTGAGGCATTAGGTCAGCGTCAGGCAGCTGAATCAAACCACACCAAGAGCCGTCTCCCAACCCACTATGATCAAATACATCATCCTGCTCTGTCAACATGTGTCCAGCTGGACCCTATATCACTTCCACATGTGCATACGGGCCCGGGCCGTACAGCAGCGCGCACATTAATAGGCTTATCAGCACACAGCTCGCAGACGCTCGCTGACAAAAGCAGCGTTGTGTCGAAAAAAGCGAAGGCATGAAATCAATCTGTGGGTTTCAAAAGGTCGTCATGTGCAAGGGAAATCATACTGTCTCCGGAAGGGTCCAACGAAAGGAGACGAAACAACAGGACACTAATTGAAAAGGGGCCCGAACATGACTTAAGTTGCTTTAGAATTCAAAACATGTGCGTCCGTGCGCATTAGCAAGATAATTAATGTGGCAATCATCACTAGTCCCTATTCAGATGAGAATTAATCTGCACCATTTCAAAGAAATGTATCACAGAGTACACGATTCTTTTCAGTATTCTCACAACATTCATCCACCGTTTTCTTTTTTTTTCCAGAATACAGAATTCAATTACGCGGAACACCTGAACAAACAATATCTCCCAGCCAATTATTCAGCGCCTTGGAACCCATTGGCAAACAAATCAGCAATGTTAATGCGAGCGAGGCCCGATATTTCTTTGGCGGCGTGTGCTCACAAAGGCAGAAAAGCCCCCCTGTCGAAGAGAGTGACCTTGATTTGTGAACAATAAAACAAAAAAGGAGTCAGTCCTCTGACTCGTCCTCAGACAGGAGTCACAGTCAGACCGCTGTGGCCCAAACTTCTGGATCGCACAAATTATGTTTTGGACCCACGGACAGCCATATTTCAGCTTCAGTTTGATCAGTGCTATTCTGGTTGACATTTCAGCATCCACGCAGAACAATGGAGAGCTACCATGAGATATCTTGGCAAGGCTACTGCCCTGTGTATTGATTGGGCAAAGGCCCAACATCCCCTCACTAAAAAGAGATTAAAATATCAGACTTTTCTAAGACATTTATGGAGTCTGTGACCTCAGCCAATGCTAAAGCGGAGTACATACATCATAGTCCATCTCTGTGCGCTGCGCTGAGTCTTGACTAGCACTGACAGAGAGGGGAAAGAGGCTGAACATTTGACTGCACCTTCACAGGCTGCTGCAGAAGGGATTTAGCTCCAAGTCGTGGGTGTAAATCAACTTTGTTGCCGTTTCATTAAAAATTCACACCACGTTTGTTGCATGTAAATGTTTAACACTGTGAGTGTTGTCTGCGATGCTTCTCTTACACCTTTTTTTTCCCCCCCTTTTCTTTTTTCTTTTTTTTTTTGGTTAAAATGGATGAGGTAGATTCTGTGGGAAAGGCAGGGGGGGGGGGGACAAAGGCGTGAAAGATGTGTGTATCCATTCACAGCTCCAGAGGACCTTCATTACAGAGTGAGCAGGTCCTGTCAACATCTTTTCATTACATGGTCCCATATATCCACCCCTGGTGTCCAAATGGTCCGCTCTGTCGCCTGTCAAGAAAAGGCACTCTCGGGGAAAGTCCTCCTATCTCCGCGAGCCCCCTCACCACGCCTGATTCCAGACTGCGAGGCGGGAGAGGCCAGGCAGAAAGGGAGGAATCGTGTTTGCCATCAACAGCTCAAGAGAGTAGCATGGCAGCAAGATTGATGACACTCTGCCTGAAAGTAACAAAAGAACTCCTGTGCACGAGGGCCCGCTTATGGGGCTTGATAGAGTTGTCATCCTCTTAATAAACAGCTCTGATATGTCAGTGGCAGTGGCAGCAGGGACTACACCACACTCACCCACCAAGCCATGGGCAGGACCACCTACTGGCATCACAGCACATGCACCCGTGGGCGAGCTCGCCGTACGGAGGCCCCCGTGGGCACTTGCGGGGCCATTATGGAAGACAAATGAATAAATGACAATAACATTAAATGCTGTTTTTCTCCAGTGTAGGAGAGTGTAAATGTAAACGATGCAATTAGAATTCATGCCGGTTTATTGTTTTTGTAGCTGAGGTTATATCTGTGATGTAAACGAGTGCACATTGGGATTTTAGGCTTTGAACAGGGGTAAAAGTTTTGCTGGAGAAGAAATGACATGTGCAGGGAAAAGGTTTCCACGTGTGTGTTTATAACCGCAATATTATAAGTACTAGTACAAGTACTGGCATGCTCGACACAAAGGTAATTACTGACGTCCATCGCAACTGGTACTTTACTGATACTGATACTAGCTAAAACATATGCTCATGGAGCCACTTCTGTATTACACAGTAACCATATGCTGCTTAATGACACATTGAAGGGACGAAATATTAGAAATTTTCATTTGACAGATAACTATGTTTTTCAACTAATTAATAACCCCTGAGCATCTGTTCACATACGTACGGTGTTTAAATAATTACACTTCTGCAACTTAACTTCGGCAGCAAATGTGTGAAAATTTAAGTGCAACTGCACTACAATGTACAAAACTATGATAAAACTAGCAATAAGAAACAAAATATACAGCAATGGAGCATAGTACTGCAATATCAGTATCTATTTAAAACTGCGGTTCACAGGAGAATGAATTCTGTTCACTCTTCTATCTGCAGGCTACTGTAATAAATCTAAAAAGTAGAAAACAAAATAGAAATAGCCACATGCTATCTGTTGTGGACATACCACATGAACCGGAGACCAAGATGACAACACACAAATTCATGCCAAGAAAATGGAGCAAAAAAAAATCATTTTATATAGTCTGCCACTTACAATATTCACTTATTTTTCACCAGAAACGTTGTTGTTTCTGTCACGATTCAATCTGCAGCACACTCCCCACATGCTGTATAATACCTAGTTAAAGCCAGCAGGGTGTGAAATGGTATTTGGAAATAAATGAAACTGACTATGAAACAGTGGAGTTGGGAGATATTGCCATGTCAAGATGACAGACAAGTCCTGGAATGAAGCGAAAAAGTTATTATCCCAAAGAAGAGCATGGCTGGATTAAATATAACCCATGATGCCTCATGCTGCTCTGCCTTCATCCTCACTGATACTTGAGAGAAAATATAGACAAAAATCACACAACTGTAAAAAAATAAAAAATAAAAAACCCCTCCGCAGCCGCTCGCGCTCCTGCCGATTTTCATTTGAACAATCAATAGTATTTCACACTGCTGTGCCAATAAGTGTTATTGCAAAGTGTTTGGTTATTGATGCTCCGTATAAAGTGTTTTGAAGGAGCTTTAGAGGAACACGGTCCCTCGGGGCTCCTACTGGCCTGATTTACAGCTGAACTGATGAGTCACAGAGGACATGCTGGGCATTGAAATAGCGACAAGTATGTTGTCGGCCTTATTAATTTTTAAGGTGGAGTGTTGTCCTGCGGTTTGCAGAGGACATGGTGATATATGACATCCGGGGGACTGTAGAGGTTAGAGCCTAATTGTTAAAAGGCTGAATGGGGTGAAGGTGTAAGATGTGTGGAGGGTTGTTCGTCAGCCTCCGCGCGGACTGACAAGCCTGCGAACCAGGAGGTGAGTTGGGCGAGATCTCGTTCTCGCTCTGAAAATAAACACTTGTTCCAAACATTTCCAGTGGTTCCACAGTTACATAGTCAAAGACTGATTTACCCTCTGTATGTTATCTGTATATCATTGCTGCTAAATAAAAGTAAACCTACAGTACAATGCCCCGTGTGGTCAGAGACACTTTACATTACATCATGTCCAAAGATGCAAACATATAACAATTTTCCTTATTGTAAATACTGACTATTTTCCTTATATTGGCTGGGTTACATTGTAATTGTTGTTTTTTGCTATGAAGACCTGCTGGTTATTCACTAAAGAAAAAATATAGAAAAGAAAAAAAATATTGTTTTTTTGTTTATAAGCCAAAACCAGAGACCATGGTGAACTGTTATGGAGAGTGAGCTTCTTTATTAGCAGCTGCTGCCCTCTGCTGGAAAGTCGAATGACTCTCCAAAAAAAAAAAACTCAGTTTTTTCTTTTATCATATTACTCTGCACTCCCAGTATATTGCATACCTATTCACTGTCATTTCCATGTCTGATCAAATATTCCGCTGGTCTGAACAATTATGTATTACAATTAAAAGTGTAAACAGCTGAAGTGAGGAATCCAGATATATTTTTGAACTGTAAGTGAATGATATGCAACATTACCACGAGTAAAACGGGCCACCTCCCTGACACAACCAATTTTCATGTCTGGGTCTTACATGACATAGTTCAGTAATCAACCCAGATGAAAGTATCTGCAGTTTCTAAAACAGTTGCTGCAAAGTAACTGCTGCATTAATGTACAAATTGGAGCCATGAGTACTGTGTATTTTCGTGTATATATGTATATGCAGCTTACTGTTGATGTTATATTATATTTTATTGTACCATCACAAGACTTTGGATGATTCAGTGGGGACATAACTACTAAGATCTGAGTCAGGCGAACATTTGGTCAATTAAACAAGGTCCCATCTGCAGAGGAAACAAAGGTTGTGTCCCTGTTCAGTCACTCATCTTCTAACTTCTGATAAAACTGGTGAATGCAATATCATCACTGACCTTAAAAAGCAGTCGACCTCAGTGCTCTTTGTCCTCAGAAAAAGTCCTTGTGATAGAACCATCCACATGTTTATCTGTATGAAAATAATCAGCAAGATAAAATCAGACCAGGACATAAATATAAAAGTAGGAAAACTTCAAATCACTTAGGTTGTGTTACAAAATGAGTGTCCCGATATCAAAGTTAGAGATAATGCTGACACTTGCGTCAGATTCTCACAGTGTCAGCGAGTCTGCGAGCTGCACTGATGTGTTCTGCTATCAGAATAAACGATAAAAAGAGAATAAAAGCTGGGTTATTCATGATAAATTATTTAAGTTGACATCATTTTATACCTTTGCATTTGTGCTGTCAGGATAAAAAGTTGAATCTGTTTGAACTATGTACAAGAAAGTTTTCTATTTCCGTTCTCATGTGAATGTGTTTTACAATATGGAATTTACCCTTGAGTTTAAAAATGAAATACTCTTAATGTATCTTAATGTAACTCTTAATTTCTTAATATTAATATCGATCGTACCAATTAAAAAGCATTTTTGACATGTGACACACACTTTTACTACGCAGGTTCCACCTAACTGCTTTTACATATAATCTTAGGTGAGAAAATGGTAATATTCAAAAATATTTAAACAACTATTCAGTGTGTGTGTGTGTGTGTGTGTGTGTGTTTCAACAACTTGTAAAATTTAAAATAAGAGAATTATACAAAATCTTATACACTTGCTGACTTTTCTTCTCTCAGGTCCACCTGTGGTAAGTTAACTTAAGCAAACCTCCTTGTTCAAGTCCATTGGGTGGTGCTGTACACCCGCCGGACTGAAAAACTGAATTGAAATACAGTATACAGCACTGTTATCACAGATATGAATCATATGATACGTTGTTCTATAGTAGATCAGTGCTGCAGCATTAGCTGACACGCTTATATTTGAAATCTTTTCTTTGCTCTCAGAGGAAATGCAAAAGTAAAAAATCCTTTAATGTGGTATTATACTATACTATATGTATTTTGTTGTCCAGTGTAAAAAGTGATGCACCGTGATTAGTTGTAATGTCAAGTACATGATGATGATTCACCTATAAATATGTTTGCTAGCTGCCATTAAATAAAAAAAGAACAGGTAGAGTTCATTCAAACAGAGATTGATCCATTTTCAGGATTTCACCCAATTGACACTATTCAACTGACACTCAACTTGTGTACAACTGCATCCACACTGCACTTTTCTAGCTAACACAGAGATGCACTGCAACAATGGTCAGTTGCAGGAACCTGCTGCAGGGCTTTGGACCACAAAGTGGTCAAATCCAGCTGCTGCCACATCACCAGGTGGTGCAGCACGATATTTTGGCCCCAGGGCCACAAATCCTAATGAGCACTCTGAGCCATAGTACAAACAGAGGAGAGGGGGAAGTTGACTGTCCCGTATCTGGACAAAGTCTGGTCAGAGTACTGATCTGACAATAAGGAGATATGCTGCAGGTTTGTTCTACTTCCTATGTTTGTGTGTTCACAGATACGTCCTTATACGTCCTCACCTGTTCATAATTGCTCCTTCCACCATTTGTGTTTCAGGCTCCACGTTCCCTTTGCTGCCTGCTCGTTTGTCAGCGTATCTCTTCCTGCCGCTTCCTTGTGTTTCACTTCCTAGTCTTTGTTTTATTTCCTATGTTTTCCCTTCTACCTGCCTTTGTTGCTTTCTTTGTTTGTTTGTTTGTTGTTTGTTTCTCCTTTCCTCTCCGCATCTCATCCAACCTGTCAACAAGCTTTAACCTGTTGTGAGAGTGTGACTGCATCCGGGTCTGGACAAAGCAACATGAACAGTACAAAGTGACCAAAACAAGGTCCCGACAGGCCCACAGCTCAGCTACTGCTCAGCCTACTAACCTCCAGAGGCCTCCAGGTTGGGCCACGTGACAGCTGCTCTGCATATGTTTGTCAGCCTTCACCTCTGACCCCCGGAGTGGTCCTGCCTTTGCTGGATTCCCAACGAGTGGCTCCGACTCTCTGCTTGACCTCTGGGTTTGGTCTGAGGTCTCCTCCTCTTCCCATTTTAGCCATGGGACGTCTGCCTGAGGTCCCTGCCCACTACCTATTTTTAATGCAAAGAATGGAAGAAAGTCTGGAAACTTAAAACTTAACTATAAATGTGTTTCCTTTTTTCAAAACATTTAATCATCTCAGACCTGATGAACCTTTGTAGATGCACAGACCTCCATGACTGGTAGAAAATCTAAGTATGTTTCCAATCACATGTCTCAGACTACTGTAGGGTACATTTTGCATGCTAAAAAATACTCAGTGGATTAAAAACACGGGTATTTTTTAAATAAAACTACATTATTTATTTTTAAGACCAACATTGCGGCTGCATTATGCCGAATTTTACCACGTGGGTGCAAAACCAGAATAAACCGACACCAGATGATATCGCTTAGTGTTGTTACATAATTGCCCCCCAAGAACGCCGTACTAACATGCAGTAACTGACTTCTACCACATAGTGGCGTCTCGGACAAAGCAGGGCCGAAGCAAAGCGATGCGGTACATTTTGTCCCGACCCGTTGTTTCCGTCTCCGTCTGCGGAGCACGTTTCCCCTCACAGCTCAACGTCCCCATCAGCGAGCGGTTCACACACTGAGCACGAGGCTTAGTTCCTGTTGGGGCTGTGGCCTCCAGCTGCGGCTCGTCCAATCAACGCGCGGCGTGTCCTTCCGTCTGCTCGCAGGGAAAATGCGACCAATCAGAGACGAGGCGACGGAGCTGTGCTCTTATAAAGCTCGGCTGACTCCGGAACGTCGTTACCGGAGGATGAGAGAAACACTAGCGAGCCATCAGACGACAAGACACTGGACCTGTCCGTCCTTTAGTTTTTATTTCAATTTCCTCGTCTCTCCGGGTAACGAATCTCTTACGTCACTCGGTTCTGTTGGGTGGGGGTGGGGTGGTGGTGTCAGCATGTACCGCGCGCGCGTTTACCGCCTTATGAACACTGAACCTTTTTACTCATCGTGTGTGGTTTTATCGTCACAGGGAGACCTGCTGGCGATTTAGTCTGCTTAGATTTGGGTTTTGCTTTAATGTGATGCGGGGTGTAGATGTATGACGGAAGTAAAGTAGGTCGGTGTGTAATGAATTGCAACGAGGAAACCCATGATGTAATATTGCCTCACTCTGGTGTAAGCCTGTAACCGTGACAACGACAACAGGCGTGTTGGCAACAGGATGTAGAGTGAAGCTACGGGTTATGGTTTTTTTTTTTTTTACCATAATTTGTCTCCATTTCGTATTGAATGGAAACTTAAAAGGACATTTTACAGCGCGGGTTTTTCCATTAACGATGAGTAATGATAAGGTGTGTGTGCGTTGACCTGAGTCAGTGTGGTCATTGTGGGAAGTGCATGGCCTTTGTTTATTAAAATGGAGAATGAGGAAAAAGCTAGAAATGTGGTTCTTTTCACCTCGGTTTTTTTTCTGGAACAAAAGACAATGAGGGAGAGGGGGGTAGGGGGCGCTTCTGACCCCCCACCCCCATCCCCCCCAAACGCGATTACGCAACATGTGATCCAGCGCGCACCGCGGTCTCATACCTCCTCATCTCTCCCTCTGTCCCCAGGTGTATTATAGTAGGAAATAAGATGGCCACGTCCGCCAGCGCCACCTTGAGTAAAACTGTCAAGCAGCAGTACATGGAGCTCCCCCAGGGGGACAAAGTCCAGGCCATGTACATTTGGGTTGATGGCACCGGAGAGGGACTTCGATGCAAAACCAGGACTCTGGATTCTGAGCCCAAAAGCATCGAAGGTAAGCCGCTTCCTGGACCCGGAGCCTAGTAACGACGACACCCTTTGCACATGATTATACAGCTGCCCCCCCTCCTCCTCCCCCTCCTCTTGTAGACCTCCCTGAGTGGAACTTTGATGGCTCCAGTACTTACCAGGCTGAGGGCTCCAACAGCGACATGTACCTGGTTCCTGCCGCCATGTTCCGTGATCCGTTTCGCAAAGACCCCAACAAACTTGTGCTGTGCGAAGTGCTCAAATACAACCGCAAACCTGCAGGTAATGAGCCTCTGTGATGTTAGTAATGTATTTATAGACAGTGAAATGATCTGCAGTGCTGTAGTCAGTGTTGCTGCCCTCTATTGGGCCACATGAGGATAAAATGTACAGTAGAGTGAAACCGTTGGTGTAGTTGACAGGGATCAGGTTTGAGTATTCGTACAGCTGGGGTGGGGGTGGTATTTTTTCAAGAGGAGAGTAGTGTATACTGACCCTGGTAACAGGTCTAGACTCTGGTCTTCTAACCTGGATGATCTTCTCTGCAGAAACCAACCTTCGGATTACATGTAACAAGGTGATGGAGATGGTGGCCGACCAGCGTCCTTGGTTTGGCATGGAGCAGGAGTACACGATTCTGGGTACAGATGGTCATCCGTTTGGATGGCCGTCCAACGGCTTCCCCGGACCACAAGGTTGGAAGCAGTTTTTGTTTTCTTTGTATGTATTGCATCTATGGGACCACGACTTGACGTGTGGAAGATTTAACATGCTTCCTGTTTGCAGGTCCATACTACTGCGGCGTGGGCGCTGACAAAGCCTATGGCAGAGATGTAGTGGAGGCCCATTACAGAGCTTGTCTCTATGCTGGAGTCCAGATTTGTGGCACAAATGCAGAAGTGATGCCTGCTCAGGTAACGCCTGTGAAAATAATCTGTTTTTATGATTCAAAATAATGGCTAAAAAACATAATTTTCAATGATTTTGTTTTTGTTTAGTGGGAGTTCCAGGTTGGACCTTGTGAAGGGATCGAAATGGGGGATCATCTCTGGGTGGCGCGTTTCATCCTGCATCGTGTCTGTGAAGATTTTGGTGTCGTTGCCTCATTTGACCCGAAGCCAATCCCCGGTAACTGGAACGGTGCTGGCTGCCACACAAACTTCAGCACTAAAGAAATGAGAGAGGAAGGTGGACTGAAGTGAGTTGTTTTTTTGTTTTTTTTTCATTGTGAGCAGGAGATTAGTTATAAAACTGTCGCCTTGCTAATATGTTGTGTAAATAATTAGGTTTCTGATGGGATATCTTGTGACTTCTGCTTTCAGGGCCATTGAAGAGTCCATTGAGAAGCTTGGAAAGAGGCACCGCTATCACATTCGTGCCTATGATCCCAAAGGGGGGCTTGACAATGCCCGCCGTCTCACAGGCCGCCATGAAACTTCAAACATCGACGAATTCTCAGCGGGCGTTGCTAACCGCGGCGCCAGCATCCGTATTCCCCGTAACGTCGGCCAGGAAAAGAAGGGCTACTTTGAGGACCGTCGCCCATCGGCCAACTGCGATCCATACGGTGTGATTGAGGCCCTCATCCGCACCTGTTTGCTGAACGAGGAGGGCGACGAACCTGCGGATTACTAAATCCACAACTCTCAGACTGACTCCCACTGCCCTCCCAACTCTAGCTTTTCTTTTAAACTAGTACTGTATTTTTCTTTTTTTTTTATTATTTTCTTCCCCCTCCCACTGAAATAATCTTAACCTGCATTTTACTGGCATAAAGTTGGCTGGTCAACTTAAAAACATGACATTGTTATTGAGGTCCTTTAGTAGTCATAAGCTGGTTAACAGCAGGGTATGTCTTTCCCATCCGCTTTTCAAGGGATTGGCTTTTGTAACACTGTTTTATAACCTATGTTATCTTTCCCTTTGTCTGTAACTGAAAAGAGAACTAAAGCACATGGACACTGAAAAGTAGAGCTGCTAAGACTGGACAGCGTGTCAAACTTAATAAATTTGACTAGTTCATGTACTGTTAATATATGTTGACCTGCCTTTTCAACCATCCAGTCTTTGATGTTACTAATTCTTTTCATTTTTATGAAGTGTCTATTTTTAAATGGCAACGTTCGATGTCGTCAGTTTTTGGCACACACTTGATTTTGACAACGTGTAGGTACACTTTGTAGATGTCTAGACCCGGACATAATGTTGTTAAAATGTGGTGGACCTGTCCATTATGCCATTTGTAGATTTCCTCAAGGAGTTTTATCCTTCTGTTAACTGCGATATTGTAATGCACCTGATTTGGTAAAACATCAATTTTACTGAACCTGGTGGTTTTTTTTATTATTGATACTTTAAAAAGATTTATTTTTATCACAATATGGCTGTGACTCATGACAAAAAAAAAACAGATTAAAAGAAAGGGGCATTATTTTAGGAAACCTGTTTTATCTGTGATCTTGCAAACCACTGGAAGAACTTATTGATGCTTGAAGCTGTTCTTGCACAGCGACTTGATCTGGGTTGATTATCATTGGACAGAGCCTAGTTCACTGTCTCTGCTATTTAAACGAGGCTAACCACTGTAGCCTTATAGCCTCCAGATGAGCGTTATTGATCTTCTATCTTAGGTCTCAAGAAGTGGTTTTTTTTTTAAGCTTATTTCCCTTAATGTCAAACTATTTAATAATATAATGTCATCAGGAGTAAGTAAAAGTAGTAGATAATTTAAATTAATATGACAATGGACTGCACTATAACATATTCCGCACATTTATACATTTAAACGCTGTAAACAGTTAGTGACAGTGAAAAGCACGACCGAGTGTACATGAGGTGAGGATGAAATGCTCCCTCGCTCTACGTTGTTTTGCCAAATGTTCTGAGGTTTCAGTCTGGCTGATCTCTTGGCAACGACTCAACAGCATCTTTGTTCAGACTAAGGTTATTGGGATCCCGTGGGAAGAAACTGGAAACGTGTGTACTCACAAGGCAGTTGTTAAACTGGGTCTGTGCAACAGCCTGAGGCCAGTGTTTCCCAGAAGTGCTGTGTCATGACAAGGCTGTGAGGTCAACTTGCCAGGTCTTGATCCTGTCGATACCACACAAAAAAACAACATGATTGTTCAACTAGGTGTTGGCGTTTTGGATTGACAACTTGTTCATCTTGAGGTTAACTTAGTACATATGTACATATATACTGAAATGCCTGCTTATGAAGTTTGTGACGGGGTTTTACGGGTCACAGAGAACGTGTTGGCAGATTTTAAGTCAAACCTTCCTCCGGTCAACAGTCTGGAGTGAGACGCTCACAGATAATAACACAATGAATGATTTCTTTGTTTCAGCACAAGTAAACATTTCAATCACACGACACACAGGAACCGCACATTGCCATGTCACGAGACATAAACATTCACGCCCAGTGTTCTCGCTCTCTCTCTCCACTCGGGGGAAGGGCAACAAAGTTTTGCTGTGAGACCTTTCCCCTACATCCCAGCTGCCATCACTGCAGAACACAAATCAGCCCACTGACTGGTTTGTCAGGAACAAGTTAACCAATCATAAAGCTGAGGGAAGGTTCAGTACGTTTCGAGAGGAGGGGGGCTGGGTGTGAAGCCCTGAGTTTCTTCTAATCAGTCTCTTCAGTAACTCTCTGTGCTCTTCAAACTTCTTCTTCTTTTGGAAAAGTTTGAAATCCTGTTTGCCTAAAACGTGTCATGAAACCAAAGCGCTTTGCATGGGCGTAGCAGCATAGGCATCTTCTGGCACAAAATATTCCCATTCCTCCTTGTTTTGTTTTGCTCTGGAGAGCAGCAGCCAATTCGTTAAGGAATACTTATGGAAGTCCTACGATGGTCTGTTACCAAGACCTAAACCCCGCAACCTCATCCACTAACTGCCACACAATTACAAATTAAACCAATTAAATTAAATTAAAATTACAAGTAAACCATGTACTTTTCCCAATCTCAGCCACCCACATGTGCCAACAAAAATTTGTATTTCTGTCAATGTATGTATGGTCAGAGTATGGAGAAAGCATAAGTCTGACACAGATCCAAATAGATCTGTCAAATTCAACGCTTCACTTACGTTATTTAAAACCTAACATTTGAGATTCGGAAATGTGTGAAAACCACTTAGCGGTATTCAGTCATTAAGTGGTTTCAGGCTCAGTTACGGGTTCATTTAGCAAAACGGATATAAAAAAACAACCTCCTGCCTGAATAGCTCAAACGAAGGGGGAAACGCTGGACAAAAGATGGAGAGGGATGCTGCCTTGTTGCTATGACAACCACCGGAATGTACAGGCTGGATCCTGGTGGTGGAGCGAAAGCAAAAAAACATACATCCATGTTATGTAAGCTGGGGGACAAAACAACATGAAAAATGGGGTCTCACAAATGGGGCTGCACAATTGCCCTCTGGACAAACATTGCTATTTAGTAGGGGCGCGCTCACACAATAGCACCAAGGAGATGAAATACACGGTATACACGGTAACCACGCCAGATTTCATTTTAATCATCAGAAGCTGTACCTGATATTTTGGTAATCTAACATGTAATATCATGCAAAAAAAAAAAGTAGCATGTGCACTGCGCATCCGTCATCTTTAAAAGGTTAGGTTTTTTTCTCTTTGTGTGTGTAACTCATGACTGTCCTCGCCCAAGCTGTGTTGTGTAACACATCATACTAGTTCAAACCAGTACAAGCGCTTCTTTCCACGGTGTGAAAAAGAAGAAGGGAGCTGTGCATTAAGGCCACGACTTAGGAAGGAGAGAGAATGAAAGAGCGATGACGTTTGCAAAAAAAACAGGTTAGGAGGAAACTGCAGCTTTTTTTTCTTTTACACAAAATACTGACAAGAGACAGAGAGGGCAGAATTATGAGATGATGAGGATATTTTTTTGAAATAATAGCAACAAAAATATAAAAAGCACGGTTGTTTATGTGATGGTGATTTGACGAGAAGGAAAATATAGTTTTCTGAGAATAGCCGTGACCTCTGTTGCTGCTCCCTCTCCCACACGCTGTCAACATTCCCTCACATGTGTCTGTACAAATGATCACATGGACTCATATGAATTCCTAGAAACACATGAGCTAACTCATCCCCGTCTCCAGAGGCAGAGGGGAACAAGCTGCTGCATGTTCACTTCCACTGCAGCATAACACATATTCACACTGTTTGGTATTTTCACAAAAACAGCATCCTGGTTGGCTGGGAGCTCCAGCATCATTGGTCTGTGGCTGGATACAATCCAGCCTCAGCAGCTTACCTGCACCCTGATTGGTCACGTCATTATGGATGACACAGTGACACAGTTTCCACTGCGCTGCTGCAGCTCAAAACACAGTCTGCCTCTGTTTCTCTGCAAAAAAAAATTAAAAAAATAAAAAAATAAAAAGCTGAGGCAATTCCACTGGCAAAATGTGTTGTTTTCTATTCGGTACTGCATTTTTCAATTTCTAGGGGGGAGCAAGGTTCAGTTATTATGAACCAAAATAATTTCCACACACACACAACCTTATTTTGCAGTAATGGAGAATAATTACAGGTTATTCACTGGTGCTGCTGCTGTGTGGGAAAACACAGTGGTGGAGCTAGGCTTATTCAAATGTAGCTTTATTACATTAGTTCACAAGCTGTTGCAGTCACAAACGGTTCTGCTCAGCCCTTCCCCCCATCCCCACCCCCACCCCTCACCGCTCACCCCCCCTCCCTTCCTCCAGTTCAAACAGTCCACACGTTCATGACTTGAAGAGTCGGCCTGCATGCCAGTACTCTTCCATGTCCAAACTCACCAGCGGCTCTCCCCTCCCCCGAAAGCCTCGTGCTGATTTATCTGTGGGGGTCGTCCGTTCTTCAGTCCACGAAACAATGGCTGACCCGTGCATCCCCCAAAAGCCCACTTTCTGTGTAGTTTTCCATCCTGCACTGGAGCAACAGGAGAAGGAAAACAACAACATAAGTTTCAACATAAATTCTACAAGTGTCGTGACTATCTAATAACAAAGAATCTACTTTAAAAACGGACATTAACTAAAATATATTTTAACAAAATTATATCAATGCATATGTCCAATGTAAATCAATACACTTATTCATACATGGCAACACTGCCACCGTAGCTGGTGACATAAAACAACAAAGAACAGGAATGTACAAAACAGTATGAAAATACATTTGAAAGATTTAGAAAAATGTAATTCAAATTAAATGGCTAATAGAAATGTTAAATGACCCTTTCAATCTAAGCGTAACTCACATTAGACATATGGGCATTAATGATGTTCATAAATAAAACCTAAATAAAATATGCAGTCGATTTTGTAAACTACACCACAAACTATTCACACTCTTTACAGAAGTCTGCTGTTTGCTCTGTGTCGCTGTCAACAGCTGCTCCTCACATGGCAATCATGATAGCACGCCTGTTTGTTCAAAGCACAGGTTAATGTTGCAGGTCAGCTGCAGCAGTGAGAGGACACGTTAGCCACGCTGACACTTGACTTGACTTCCCTCTGAGATGTGACGGAATATAAAGTGGGATCACTGGAAATTGGCAAATCACTCATAATACAACAATGGTAAATAATAAGAAGAATTTAACAAATAATAAATATAAATAATAATACGCCAGTGTCTTGTCGATAGGAAGAAGAAAGGCAGAGGATACAAATATATTCTGAGACATTTGCTTTACCACACCCTTATTTGCTGTGTGCTGTCTGACTGGTCTGTCAGAGCAAGCCGGATACGACTCATACACAGTAAAGGAAATACAGTATGTGCTTGTGTGGCTTGGTGGATTGTTTTTGAGGATATTAAGGGACAGGCCTGAACTCAGCAGGAGGTAAACAGCCTGGGTAAAGTTCATTGTTGGTTATGGTGGACAGGCACTTCCTGAGGTCCAGAGAATGCCGGTGGTTGGACAGAGAGTAAAAACACAACCTCTTTGTCTTGCTTTGTGCATAAATCCACGTGGTTCTAGTTCTCACCAGCTAAGACAGGAGAAGCCCGCCTGTCCGTTTCCCTATTCAACACCTCTCGCTGTTGTTTTGAGGAATAACAAAAGGGAATGCTTATTCTTCCAGGATTCACGGTGACCTGGTTTTCACCTCCCTTTAAGCGCAGGCATAAGCATAAAGCGATGCTCCGCTGGCCACGCGTCTCTGACCACACTGTGTCTGCACAGAGACAGGTGCTGAAAACTACAGGGACACGCGCCACAATGTCAAGCAGTCCCTTCATCATGAAGAAAACAAATAGCTTTACACTATATACGTGAACCCTGATAAGGCCCATACAAGTGCGATTAAATTAGAGGTGTGAATTTAATCTTGATTCTGTTTACTCTGGCTTTAATGTGGAGATATGGCAGAATGTGTTGCGTGAGATGACGAGGTAACGAGGTGACGAGGTGACGAGGTGCGTCAGGGAATTAAAATGTGATTGTGTAATCCTTTTTGGAGCTCCTGACTTATTTGAGTGTTTATGGAAATGATTGCGAAGTCTTGTTTGTCTTTGAATCATTTAAGATTGCGTACTGATTTTGGTTTTTTGTAACTGCACACATTTTGTGTGTCACTGCTTTTTTTATATAGTATGGTGTGTAATTATTTCTTTGAACTACTTTACCGTGAGAAGTACGACAAAGCATTCGGCATGCAGATTGTTTTAAATCAGGGCAAACACAGTGGGTTCAGCAGAGAACATACAGCCAGATCATGATAATGATGATAACGTCGTCATCAGGATCACACCAGTACTCACACCAGTACTCACACCAGTACTCACACGGAGCTGCCCACTACTTCTGAAGACCCTTTTAAATCTCCTAGTCTTATTTCAATAATGATGATCAATCTGAAATGACTGTGGAGAAGTATAAAAATACATCATTTCCTGTTAAGATCTTCACACAGACACTCCCTGGTAAGTCAAGTCTTGTTCTGTGTAATACACACCCAGTGTGTTGTCAAAATTCCATAGAAGTATAGTGGACCAGATAATCTGCAGAGAAGTGATAACACAAGACAGAGGAGTCACTCCAGCTCGTCGAGGTTAGGTATGACTCCACAGTTACTTCAACCAGGTCAACGAGACTAATGGACGCGGGTGATTTGAGGACAGTCAGCGGTGAGAGCAGGTGAAGGACTAGTGGTCTAACCTGGTGATAACCCTGTGATAACATCTAAATTTGCTATTGTTAGATAAGTAACGATTACAGATATAGACAGATATTACTTTACTGACTGCCGTCAGTGAGTGATGTGACCGGCACTGGGATTACATAACCACGTCTGTGTGTTTTGTGTGCGTGTGCGTGCGTGTGTGATTGTACTCATGATAAGGTTGAGAAAAACACAGTGACCATCTGTGGAAATTAATAAGCTCCTCGCCCCCCTGTGCGTTTGTCATATTAGAGAATTTGTATGTGCTACATGGGTTTTCACAATATTTACTGTCACTGTTGTTGATGTTTTACTGACTGATGCTGAATTTTAGACTTTTTCCCTTGTTCCCTTTTTCTAACAGTCTTATCGTTGGTGCAAAAATACATCAGACTCAGCCTCTAATCTTTGTTCTTATCAAACACTGGTTCTGGTCGCTGCCGTTGCATAATTGTTGACAGCATGTGCGTTTTAGCAATCACATGAACACGCACAAACACACACACGCACATGAACATAAGGCAACGTGTAGCACATCTTTCACATGATTCTCTAAATCTGCTCGGATTTTCTTTTTTCATTGTTTTATTTAATGGGGGAAAAAAGTCAACAGTGTCAAACATACGTAGGGATGACGACAACAACAGCAGATAAACGCTTACGCCTCCTCCTGACCCAGAGATTTATACACAATTACTCGAAAGAAAGTGCCCTCTCCAACCCACACAACCCAATGAGCTCCAGTGAGATTAAAGGCGGATCATGTATCTGCTGGTGCCACAGCAAGATTCTTACAGCCATTGGTCTGCTGCAAAGACCTAATCCCAACAAATCCGTTATTTTTCTCAGTACATCCAACACACACACACACACACACTACTGCCAGCCTTAACCGAGCCACAACAAGTAACAATTGAGTGACGGACCAAGGAATAAAAAGTGCCGTGTTGCTTCTCAATGGACTGTCATCATGGTGTATCAGTTTTCTTCTAATCCACGGACACGAATCAAAAAAACAGTAAAGCACAGCAGACAGGAATGACGCATTTTCCCATAAGGCAGATTTCTCAGTGTGCACGGCCTACAAGCTGTTCAGAGTAATGTGGGGGGGCACTGTAGTGGAGGGCCAGAGGTCATGAAGCAGTGGGGATGCAGTGAAGACATCAGTGATTGGACAGGTGCACGTCTAGTCCACTTTAAAGCCAACAACATGCGATGTGTAAAAAAAGACCAGGACATTAGACTCACAAACTGCCTTAACAGCCTCGTTAAGACTAGGCTTTACTGAATTCAATTAATTCAATTAAAAGTAATTAAAATGGCTGAAACCACTCATCAGCAATTTGTTTTGATACTCCGTAATGGCTTTAATACACTGTTTCTAGCTATTATATAAACAGACATAGAGCATCTTTCTCAGTGGGGACTGTTTTAACTGCTCAGTTTGCCTTGGAGTCAGTCACTGACTTTGAGGAGTCCTGCGGTTGTGCTGCACAGCTTCAGGGCGAGTCTTTCCAAACCAAATAAAGTTCATATCTTGATAACCAGTCCCGCTGAAAGTCAGGCAGCGCAGCTGTCTCTGCCAGACAACCTACGTCAGCAGCGAGGTGACACTGAGACGACTGGGAGGATCAATCATTATCTTTCCTGCAGCTGTTAAAGAGATGGTGACATGCGACATGCTAACACCCTTAACATATAACACAACCATCTACAGGTTTTTGTAGTTTTAGTTAAATGCTCAGTGAAAGTTAAGCATTTCGGAACGCCGGGATCAAAGCTCAGCAACCGGCTAAACGACTTCATGTTGCGCTACACAGATGTGTTGTGTTTTTTGCAGAGCCCCCTGCACTGGTGCAGCTGCACTGTACCAGAGAGGCTTCATGCAAACAAATGACTGGGCTGTGTTTCTCTTACAGACCTACAAGTAGACACAACCACACTCATAAGCTCAATACGTTCCCACATAATGATGGACGGAAACAAAAACATGCACTGGTATCACTTTGTAAACGCCGACTGACTGGTCTGGATGCTGCGGGTCCACAGTGAATCAAACGGCCCATGGTTGCCACCAGGAGGTTGCCATGGAAATACATGAAAGAAGAAACCTTGGCCCCATTTGCATAATCAACAACCTTGAGGCACTGGAGAGCTAATGTCCATTGTTGACATTTACTTGAAGTCACAACATTTAGCATTAAAAAGTTTTATGAAAGACATTTAACGCATGTTTCTTAACCTAACGTGTTATTGCACAACTATAATACTCATATTAAATGTTTGGGCAACAATTCTAACATCTATAAAGACCCACTTTACATTATTAAACTGCTTGCTGATTGTGTAATCGCTCTTACTCCAGCCTTGATTTGGTTCTCAGCAACAGGTTATTCCTTGTAAACTTCCTGTTTTTCACTGCGTTAACGAGGGACACTAATTAAAAAGTCTATAATCAGCCAAACTATTTAAATATCTCCCACCTCATATAAAGTCATTATTATTCACGTGTCTGTTTGGATAAATAATGCCAAACCTTTCAGACATTCAATTAAGTGTCAATATTAAGAACAATGCAGATTTCTAAACAGGGCTAAGATGCACTGGCTCCTTTCTAAGATTTCTAACTGAATAAACTGATGATATTCAGAAATTAAATGTCAAATGTCTTGAGCTCTAAAGAGTAGAAGCCAGTGACAGCACTGTGAACTCTGTTGACAGGGATTGCCCTCCAGTGGCCATGCAGTAAGCAGGCACAACTTCAAGGCACCATTATTCAGGAATATTGCTGATACAGCATGTGTATAATGGGACAAACCAACAAACATCTTTCAACATCTGTTTTATCAGTTACATAACCTTAGCAACAACTTTGCTCTAACCTGAAAATGTGTGATCTTGTGCCATAACCAGTCACACCAGCCTTTTTGTGCACACAAATACTTTTTTTTCCCTGATTAATCTTTGTAACACAATGTGAACTTTATATGTCTGGAGAAACACACCTTGCGTGTACTGTTTCTCTCTTTGTCCTTTTCCCCCTGTCTGGTCCTAGTTCCTCTTTATCACTCTCACATCTTCCTTGTTAATTTGTTTCCTCAAAAAAGTTGTAATGGCAGCATGCATCAGCCCACCTCCACCCAACTGAACTCTCATAGCTGTGTTTCTTTCTATCCATAAGTTTCCTGGGAATCTTTCTCTGGGAATCATTTAATCAGTTCCCCTGAACTGCAGCTACTCCGCTAAACTGACACTCAGGTAAACACACACACACACTGGTGCTCTCTTACACCACTAATCACACAGCCTGTCCCAGGTAGCTCGCTGCACCGTGGGAACTATATCTGTGGAGAACAGTGCATTGTGCCAGCGGAGCTGTCAAGAGGGACAGCAGGATAAAACAGGGATTGTCCGTCAGCATGAACCCAATTCATCCGTTTGGCACGTAGCGCCCTGTTTGTGTAACAGTGTAACATCACCCGACTTGACCCACACCTTGTCAGGCTATAAGCGTCAGACTGGACCTCTCTGGGGTGCAAGAGTGAGCATAGAGGGACGGCACCAGTATGCAACCTAACCTGCTCCACTGCAGCACATTCACTCACTGACAGAGACATTTACACTAACAGACACATCCTGATTAAAGGGCAACAAATTGCCTCTTAAGTGGACAGTGAGTCTCTATTAAAGTGTGTGCTTGTGTGTGTGCATGTGTTTCCATGGAATTGTATAAGGCTGCATTCGTGTGATATAAAAGTATAAAAGCACCCCATTGTTTAAAATGCCCTCTTTAGTATCAATTTACTTTTCACAGCACCTAATAAGATGATAACATTTATGGGAAACAACTTTAAACGTTTACAACCTTGGGATTACAAAATGTCAGGGTGTAGCCTGTAGCAGAGATAATTCCCTATCCATAACTTATATCATTCAGTACGGAATTTCAGATAGGTAAGATTTATTAAGAGATAAAACAACCTGGCAGCCTTATTCACAGCTCCACTTAAATATCTGCTAAATCAGCAGTGTAGCCGATTTTCTGCACCTTATTGGTATGTTACTATTGATTATCAGAAACTGTTGCTGATTGATCTTTGCTTTTCAGAAGATTTGCTTTAGCAGGTTACATTTCTGTTTTTTTTTTTAAATTTATTTACCTAAAGTAGACTATCCCATATTGGTGTAGTCTATTTCTGGTGCTACTTTTGTCCTATGTTGACTGTGTGCAACCTGGCTGGTGTGTCACAGGGGCAGCATTAACATAAAGGAAACCTAATCAATAATTAGGAATGACCAGTGGTGACCTGCACTGATCGTGACCGAGTGGCCCTTGTAATCTGTGACACCATCGGAAGCTGCACGTATGCGCTTTAAAATGCTTTTGAAATCAGATCAGCGCTTTATAATCCTACTATTACTTTTATAACAGCGAATGAAGGGGCATCCATTCTTCTTCACGAGGGTTTATCAAGTGCAACCTTGATTACGCGACTGTATCACACTGCAGTTAAAACCCATCGTAAGACAAAGTCCACACCGATTCTGACATCATGACATTGAACCCGGAAACCTATTGTCCGTGGCCGCATGATAATTAGAGCTGGCCTGGCTGTTTATGTAAGAGGGGCTTGTTTATTCACAGTGGGTTCCGTTTGTGCAAAAGCACATTCAGATATCAATGGCTCCATTATTAGTGGTTAAAGCCTCTTTCAAACTTCAAACATACGGAGCCTCCCACTCCGGCAAACGGGCCTGGTGATCTGGAACCGGACATGAGACGTAACCACTCTGTGCACGCTGCAGTGTGCAGAACAGCGAGGAACTCCGAGTAGATGTCCCAAAATGTTATGCAAGTTCCGTCCTCTGATCAGCCCGGGGGACACCTGAGTACCCCGGGTTCCTAATGTAGCCTGTGCAGAAAATAACATAACATGCAGCCGGGTTTCAGCTGTGGCCAGAGCCGCATGGCAGTGTACAACAGATGAAGACGCATTACGTTTCCACTGACCTGTTAAGAGAGGAGAGAAGGGCTACACACAGCTGGGACTTTGTTCTTTTCCAGTGGATCTGGGGTGTGTAAAGCCTCATTAGGAGCGGATGGCTGTAAGCCTATTTGACCGTACACATACTGAGCCAGGTAGAGTACAGCGAGCACCAGCTGTGCAACAAAATCTGAAAATTGCATGTTGCAAATCCTGGTTTCAACAACAACAACAACAACAACAACAACAACAAGACAAAATGGACACAATCCTCATCACAGATCCTCTCAAGAAACATTATGATTTTCTTTGCACATAGCTCTGGTATATAAGGAGCATTAATATTCTTATCATGGTGGGTGTGATTTAAATCAAAATATTATGATATACCAAACTGAACAGATCCAGGGACGCAGCTCCAGCAGCCGTTCATTGCCTGACTGTGTGAATGCACTGCCTCTTTGTGGTGTCCTGATTACGCTGATCTCACCATCACGCTGGCTAACCATATGCTATCCACTGGCCAAGGCCAACACCGACACCACGCGCAGAGCGACACCATCCCAGCATCTCACAAAGCCTCGGAGCTGCGGTGACCTCTGCCCTTAACGACAAGAGCTTTGTACAGTTCAAATGCCACTGTCACTTTTAACTGTGATGTTTACAGTGAGAACCACAGGAATAAACGTTGTACCAGCTTACTGCGACTTTACCAACTCACACTTACACACATTCTAATTAAGGCAACTATCACAACAGCAACAATGAATGAATTATTTCCACACATATCTATTTCACTTTAAGTATTCCCTTTAATATTCATCTCTCGCCGATGTATTTTGGACACTGAAATCCATTTAATTTCCAATAACAAACTTTAAATTTCACTAAAACTTTATCTAAAAACGGCCAAGACTTCCCTTCCCCATTCTAAGTCTGGCCCTGTTACAGTGATGACATCCACTAACACTCCTCCTGCACCGTCTTTGCAGTGTCAGACTTTTAAGCACGCCGTGCGTGTGCATTATGCAAGCGAGGTGACTTTGCTCCTCATGAGTCAGCTGCATCAAGTCTGTTGTCGGAAAGCATTGAGGAAACAGCTGCTTTGCATTTCCCGCTGTTAAGCAGTAATCCTGACTATATTCTACTGTCGTAGTAGAACTGTACTGAAGTAATACTGTGCGCTATGGTACAAATTGTGGGAAAAACACTTAAGGATGCAGGTGTTACAACAATGGTCTCTTTTGGTTGTGCGTCTGAAATGCACTTGTTTTCTTTTGCCATCTCAGTAACCCGTCCTAATGCCTGGTATTGAGTTTCATGCGAGTCTTTACGTCTTCCTCCTTTGCGGTTTTTCTGCAGCTCAGGCAACAACAGGTGAATGTGTGTAATCAGATCAGGAGGAAGGGGGGGGGGGGTATGACGGGGGGGGGTTGTACGGTTTCAGGCAGGTGACTACCTACTGCAAACGCCTATTCAGAACTGTTCGGATGAGGAGTGGAACAATAACTGGCTCAGGCAGGGAGTTGATTTCACAGACTGTTGTTCGGGGATGAACGTATCAGCTCTCAAGGTCACCTCCTCTTTTACCTCAAACTGTTTGTGCTCCATGTGTCTGCAGATGAGAAGAAGATAACAGACTAAGAGGAAGAACCTCCGGTCGGTTATTGTAACTAATGCCATTCATTTTTCTTTCTTCTACATCTTCTCCTACTTCAGGGTATTGGAAACCGTAGAATTTCCCAGCATGCATTGCACAGATACCAGATCACCTGTCCATCACAGGTTTTGGGAGAACAGATTTAAAAGGTCAGCATGTGATTGCATGACTTACAAAAGCAGTGAGCATGTGGTGACACAATTCATACAATTTTCAGTTAATGAATGAAATAGTGGAAAAGAATAGAAAAGCCAACACACCAACGCACACACACACACCAGTGAGGATTTACAGCAACTGCAGGGATTACATTTCATTACTCATACCATCACTAGCTGTAATCTAATTTACTAGGCCATTTTTGCTGACAGGTAACATGCACAACAGTATTCACTCAGTCACGGCTCAAATTATTTCCCTGTATTTAATTGGTGAAACATTTTTTATAAAGATCAGAGAAAACTCTGTCCACGCGCTGAATCGTGGTAATCTTTTTTTCTCATAAAGTCTCCGCAGATTAAAGTTGGAGAAAGAAATCAGCCATGCACAGCACTGCACTGCGTTCATCTCACTGGTTACATAACTGGCTTGGAAATCAACATTTGTCTTGAGGGGAGAACATGTGCATGGCATGTTTACTGATCAGCTTGGAGGACTGTTGTTGACATTACTGTTGACTGTTGTTGACATGACTTTTGTGTGTAGGCATACATATATGTATAAGTATGTTTTCAATAGGAGACGTTGGCCTGGTGGGTCATCATGTGCCACTTGATATTTACTTTTGTAAACCTAACTACCAAAACAAGAGCGAGTACCTGGAAAACACTGTTTGTGGATCACATGTGACAGAACACATTGCCTCCTCTGTTTGCTTTAAACTGGATGGCCACTGGCTGCCGGGTCAAGGCCGTCAGGGGGAAGCTGATGCATAAACCCTAATTTGGGTTAAGGGGGTGTCTCAGCGTGAACCGTGTGTTGGATTCAGAGGAACAATCAAACGGGTATAAGGGAGGGGGGGTGGGGGGTGTGGGGACAATACTGAGGCTGTCCACTGTAGGCCCCATGCCACATAAAGACCCAATTATTCCCCCCCATTGCCTGGCCTTGCCGAGTGGACAGACAGTGGGCTCAGTATTTCCCTTCCTCTGTTGAGCAGTGGGGACTCTCCTCCAGTCTCAGCCAAGGCACAGCAATTTAAAGGGGGGCTGTTGTTTTGGAGAGGCACTGTGGGAAAGTCATTAAAGTGTAAAGCATCTCTCTTTCATTTCTCTCGAAAGGACTCCTGGAAGAGGCATCCACCACGGCGGTGGATGTTAATGAGCTCTGACACAGACCGGCCACCCCGACAGCACTGTGTGCCGCAAGCCGCTGCCATGGCAAAGCGGTCATCTGCTAAAACGCAGCCTGTCGGACATACAGTACAGAGAGAGGAGCTTCCTCTCTCCCACAGGTGGCCAGCGTCTGCCAGCAAGCTCCTCAATCAGCGCCTTTCTCCCTGCAGGAAAAGGACTTGAACTCATTTTGGTGGCCACTGGAATGGCCTCATGATGGAATGGTGGCCTCATGATGGAATGGTGGCCATTCCATCATGAGCCCCAAACATCAGCCTGTCATTATTTATTTCAGAGGAGACGTAGTTAATAGCCGATAAGCGGCACATAGTTCTTAGGGATGCTGAGACCAGGCTTTTTATTTCATCAAAGGTCACTCCTCAGCCGTCTCCTCTGGCTGATCATGCCGTTGTTAGTCCACGGAATATATACTTAAGTGGTAAACTGCACCGTGCACACGTGAGTGCAAGACTATCATTCTTACCCCCACTGTCATGACCCACACGGCAAGCTGTAATCATGGTATTAGACAACCACTAAAGCAGACGCAACAGCAACCTGAGATAAAAAGGTACCATGAGTGGTTATTTGCACTGAATTGCAATAGTATTTTTTTTGTTTTGTTTTGTTTTTGCAAAAAGAGTTCCTTGTATCCAGGTTCAGGGGGGAAAAAAACTGTTATAGTTGTAAAACGATCTGAAGTGGGTCACTTGCAAAATCGGAAATTATCAGCAGATGAAAAATGCCTAGGTCACCAAGGTGCAGAAAGCAAGAGAGTGACAAAGAAAGCGCTGACATCAGTATTATGTTTCAGGCCATGTCAACGTCCCTTAAATGTGGAGCAGTGAAACCGGTCTGAAGCAGCCTGCTGTGGTTTTCATCCTTTCATCCCTTCATTGTCCCTGAGTTTCTCAGAAAAAGGGGGGCCTCTGCTGGAATTCAGTGGTACCACATCTTGTTTACAACCCTCGTGCACCCCTGGACATCCCAATGCACTCTTCATTTTCCTCGTTTGGGCCTGTAAGCATAGCGTGCAGCTTCCTCCTCCAACATTACCTTTACAATCGCTGACTGTGCACAGTATTGTCATATAACCCCAGGGGCTGCGTTATTCACAGTGGCGTTGGTGAACGTTTACCACACTCGCCACACCACCATGTTATTTTGGTTTTCTAGACTTAAATATTTGAACAGCACCCCCCCACCGTAAACATTTACATGCCAGCGTTCTATTTTAAGGTCTGGTTATTGATCGGTTTGGTTGAACAGGCGGCCACATGTAGGAGGATAACATTTACAGAAGGGGTCAGAGAGGAGAGAGACAAGCGGAGCCGGCCACACTGTGTGTAATGGTCACATCAGTGAAGCAACTGAAAGCAACATTGATCGGCCTGTGTAATGGCTGGATATAGGAACGTGATTGATTTGATTGCCATTAACGCCAATCACACTATGCTATGCCCAAGTGGTCACACCATGGTCGTTCTGGTGCTTTATATTTTCCCGGAACTGCACTGGGGTTGTGTGTCTCTACATTGTGTGTGTGTGTGTGTGTGCTTCCTCCTCACATGGTCCACATATAGACTGGTGAAAGGCGATGTTATGCAAGAGCCTGGCCACTTGAATAACACTGCCATTTACCGTGGGTGAATGGAGGGAGTTAAGAATGGTGAGGGACCCATTGTCAGTGGCCATTGGTATGCAGAGCGCTGCAACGTTGCAATTAGGACTCTCAGTGATTTTGATCAAACTCCACCTTTAATGTCACTCTTATCTGAGGAGGCCGAGCAATCACGGGTCCTGTCCCTGCATGGTGCCTGGAGAGCCTGAACACCCCCATCACCACGCTGAATGAAGCCAACGGCGTGTCACCTTATCTGATCAAATCACATGTTCAAAGGTAGGAGGCCAGTCTTTGAGTAAACACTTCACTTGCAGTGTGGTCAGAGAGAAGGTGAAAACATGGTTTTTTCTGTACTCACCAGTATTAGGACCAAAGATGGCAAACAAAAACCAAAAATCACCGAACTTGCTCTGACACTGCACAGGATGTTGGTGCTTTTATTCTGACAAGGCACCGTGGTTGACCTGGAGAAACACCAACTCCTGCTGTCATATGGAATGAACCTCGCAATTAGACAACCGACGGCCTGTTTACTTCAAATTTTGGTCTAAACACAAGGATTCACCCCTGTTGAGAGTCCCCCTTCCCCCTCTGGCCCACCCTGTCTTTGTCAGCAGTGGGAAATGGGTTAGGATTATATAACCAGTGTCTGCTCTCACAGATCCTCAGCAGCTCGTCTTCCCTTAATCTTTTTCAGCTTGATTGCTCCCTCCACCCACCCACCCCCCCTCCCTCCCTCAATCTCTCTCCTCTGCCAACTAATTCAACTGAGCGTTCTCACACACGAGCACAGAGGAGCACATGTCAGGATCCACCATGCACCGGTTTGGAGCGGATTGAATGGTTGTGATTGCAGGTGTGTGTATGTGTGTGTGTGTGTGTCACGATGAAGAAGAAGAAGAAGAAGAAGACATTCGACGGGCATACAGTATCTCGGCATCAAGAACAATCAGTGCATGTGATCAATATGAATGAGCCCTGTTACAATCTGCATTGGTGATGCCAAAGTAACAGAGAGTGTACTCTGATACCGTCTGACATATTGAGTGCCAGATGTCAGACGTGTTGTTACACACACACACACACACACACACACACACACACACACAGACAGTGATACTGGAAGGATCTTCCTGCAATTCATCAATACAGCATTTACCACCGCTTGTTTACTGTGTGTCTGTGACCTGTGTGGTTTTCTCCTGTTATTTACGCACAACCAGAGCACAGATATTACAGTTGCAGGGTAGATTAGTCCAGTGGAGTGGAAAAAAAAGAAGAGGCTATGTCAACTGAATGAACAATGTGTTGGCATTTTTCATTACTCATCACCTGGCATGAAAAAGTCACACCTAAAAGAAAGATATTATTTTAGGCTGTGTGCACACTTGCATTGTAGCATTGCTCAAAAAGAAATGGGAATGTCACATGGACGCCCCCCCCCTCTTGAAGTGCTTGTATAAACTGATGCACATTGATTTTAAGGAGCAGCCACAGGGATATGGGAGGACAGAGGTTCAAAGAGCAGATGTTGATTTCCATTTCATCCTCTTTTTTTTTTTGTCACGTAAGCTAAATTGCAGCAGTAAAGCATAAACGTCTTTCCTTTACCTTTGCTCGCCAAAAGTGTGACTGCCGCTTACCTACAAACCTTTTCACCCACACAAAGCCGTAAACACTCCAGCCACCAGCTGGCTAAACATTTCATGTGTTTTATGAGCCTCTTCAGTCATGGAGATTCAGGAAGTTGGCCTGTTTGACCGCAGCGCCATGGGAAGTTGAAGCAGTTGAAATATGGAGGAGTAGTTGTGTAGTAGTAGTGTTTGCCATAATATTAACTGTTCTGGTCAACGCTTGACCACACAAAATCCCATTATATGCTGCTCAGTGAGTTGGCTGGGTTCCCTGCCAGTCAGTAACAATGACAAGTCCAGAACCACCATCTGCTGCTTGAAACTCTTACAGACGGTTTTTCTTTTTTTGTCACCAAGAAACAGGTCAGACACCATCTTTTTTTGTGTTTAATATTATTATACCAAAGCAAACAGTTTGCAAATAAATAAGTGCACGAATATCCTTACAGATTTGGATTTTTGCGTCATCATTCACGATTTAGTAATTGTGCCATTTCATGGTGAACTTGAACATCTGTAGTTTTTGGAGGCTGCCTTATAATGATGATAATAATAAAAATGTCTCTGTCCATGTTGACATCTGTGAGCTGCCTCGGAAAGTAGGACACCCCAGATCTCCTCCTTCATTATTACAGTAGCAAAAGGGACACAGCGGAGCTTTATCAGCACTCAGGTTATTGAAAACAGTACAATCTTAACATGGATGTAATGAGTGCTATTAGCTGAACACAACCAGGTGCCATGTTTTCAACCAGTGATAAGAAATCCAATAGAGGCAAGAACATTAGCACACATCTTCCAGATTTCTCAAAACAATGGATGCTTACTTCAGCAGCCAATAATTTCTAATATATATATTTTTAATTCACACCAATAATTTTCATTCAGTGTCATTAGAAACACTTGAATGTGATCTAATGCATCATTGGGTCTCTAACAGGCAGAACAATGGCCATCAGAGATTTGTTATGATCTACTGGCATCTACTGGTTTGATATTTAAAAAAAAACCTTTTATGTAACGTTCATTAAAAACCACAGATGAGGCTCGAGGGCCCTCTAGTGGCAGCAATTTCAAACTCCCACATAAGAATAATTATCAGATTAATCAATTACGGAGAATCAATCATTATGCCACATTAACATATATAGTTTAGTGTAATATTCGAACACTTATGTTCGAATATTTTACAAACATAACACTCAACATGTTATGTTCATAAAATATTCTTGGAAATGATCTTCATAGATTCCCCATATGCAATAAATGTATGTAAGGATGACAATATCCATCATGCCGCAAGAAATGGCTGTTATCCCACAGGATCACAATGAATTTTTCCTGACGTTTTAATATGTAACAAAGCCATTTGGACATTTTTATTCATTTCACTTCACGATGACACAAAACGCAATGTGGCAAGTACATGGTGTCACGAAACACATACATAATTAATAAAATTCATACTGTACTGAAAGTGCCTCTTTATTAATGCCTTTTTTTTCAAGAATTCACATTTCCTTGATTGCCTTCAAAATCAACAAAATTATAATTATCACAAAATACTATGTGCTTTACATAATTTAAGTGCTACTCAAATTAAAACACACCGATAACGGCGATAGTTCACAACAGGGTGTATTGCATTTCCATACAGTTCTATGAACATGCAAAAATAAGCTCAACACTATAATTTGGCTTCAGAGAAACCGGTCCCTTTACGGAGCCGTGTCACAGACAATGAAGGGTAGTCCTTGGAAAATGCACAGGTCAGTGGCTGCACGTCTTTTTGCAGGAGTTAACGCTCCTACTATTCATATGTTAGTTTCTGAGTCTGAACATTTAAAAGCAATTTGCATGCATTTGTTACAGCCACAAAAACAGTCCCGTTGAGGCGTTTCCTAATAACATGGAGTAGAAACCCGGAGCCAAACAAAGGCTTTCTGAAGAAAACTGCTTTTGTGCATTTGTATATAGCCCTCATTAGTTTGATCCTGATATCTCAGTCTAAGGCAACTTTCCTTTCATAGGAAATCACAGAGATTTTTTTTACTGTCAGGTTTATAACTGACGAGAAGACATCACAGTGATGGGGGGAAAAAAGTTTTATGCGATCTCAATATTTAATCTCTGTCTTGGCTTTTCCTTATTTTGTATATTAGATCTAGTGGAGGTTAAAGTTTGCTGAATATAAAAGGTAAAATCTGTCACATCAGACATTAAATTTCACATGTTCTCTTGACACAATATTCTCTTTCTATATACTATACTATACACGCTTTCAAATTAAATGTCTTCATGACAAATTCATCACTGTAACATTTTTTTGCCTTACAACGAGGTAAATTCCTAAATCTACATGGATCATGATCCACGCTGCATCAAAACTGCTGCAAAAACTAATGACGAACATGACGCTAAAACTTGAATGTGACATGCAGCTACATTCTGTAAATACACTAGTGAAACGAGAAACTGCCAATAGTGTGGTAAGAAAACATGATGCTCACAATGTCAATGTTTGTGTTATGACGAAAGTTTGTCAAACTACAACAGTAATTCCTTCACAGGCTAACATTTTACACAGTTACAAGTCACTATACAGCAACACACGTCTCTTCAGGCATCATTGTACAAATTACAAATGGGTGTCCTCACTGTAAATGGCACGATTTTAATCTCAGGTGAGGCAGTATTGCTTTGGGACCCCTGTGACCTTTCATATTTCATGCACCCAAAACAAGTTCAGCACTGAGAATGGCATATAGAAAATGTCAAATGTCATTACATACGTGCGTGCCTGTTCAACTCTGGCTTTTCTCTCCTGACCCTTCACATATAAACTTTAAAGTTTTCAGAACAAAGCAACAGTGGTGTTCTTCAGGAGCGTCGTCAGCTTTTCACCAGCGAGAGAGACAGTGATAAATGCTGACAGGTATGACAGGTGTTCATTTCCACAGGAAAACTGTTCATAATGCCCCACGTTAAAAACAGAGACGCAAAGGATAACAACACAGGAAGAGGTAGGAATCTGAATTCCAGAACCTATAATCCACACAACACTTGGACTTTTCATTAATTTTTGCATGCTAATTACCAGTGGGTTGCACAGCAAGGGAAATCAAAAGCATACTGTCAAGAACTCGTAACAACCAGAAATATGGCACAATGTAACCAAGTGACACAATCACACTCAGTGAGCCCTCGACCTTGAAGGATATTTACACCACCAGCTCTCTGACCTTGGAAATGTTTCTGCCCTGCTAGGTGATCGTTTCTTCACCAGGCAGGTTGAGCCTCACCTCCCCTCCACCTGCTGCTGTGGAGGCTGAGTAGACTGCAGTGGCGGAAATAACAGAAGGGCCGTTGGTCTCCATGGTGAAGAGCTTGCAGGCGTCAGATGGAGCTGCATCGGGAGCCTCCCTTTCTGGGCTGGATACCTGCGATGATCCAGGGGTGGACGTGGGGCTGAGCTGCACGGCTGTCGTGTCCTGTAGCGTGTGCTCGCTGGTCTCTATTTCAAATGCTGCCCCACCTGTTAGCCTGCCGTGGCCCATCAGTCCCACGCCTCTGCTTCCCACCTTTGACCTACACGAGCTGTGAGGAGGGGGGAGGCGGCTGCACACGCAACAGGCCCCGAAGAAAGAAAAGGCCACCAGAAGTAGTATAGGTCCGATGATGATCGGGGGGTTGGCAGAAGGCACCAGTGTGGTGAAGGCGAACGCTCCCACCAGGGTGATGTTCAGTCCAGCCAGCATGATGCACAGGCCGCAGGCACAGCAGAGCGCCGGGGAGGGCAAGCCATGAGGGCGAGACTTCCTCCTCTTCTTCTTCTGGGACTCCTTCTTAGGTACAGGAGTGCCGGTGTTTCTGTCAGTGATGACCATGTCGTCTCCGCCACTCGCGCTTCCTCTCAGTTACTTAATCTTCCCGTGTCTCAGTCCGAACTCGTCCCCATGGCAATGTCTAAATACGGCGTGTCTCATTCACAGCCCGGAAACATTTTGATCTGTAAAAGACAACACGTGGCTGATGACGGGGGAAAAAAAGCAGCGATAGCATCGGTGACACCTTAAGCCTCATGATACATGATTCACAACTGCTGAATATTAGATTTTCAATATAAACACTGAAGTTAATATGTAACACTTGCGTAAAACACCAGAACAAGAAAGAACAGCCACTGTAACTATTGCATGACATGAAAAAAGCATAATTGCACATTGCTAATCCTCAGTACCTGATGTGCAGGCACCCTGTGATTCATTTTATAAAAGTCCTCTGTGTGACTTAAAATGTGTCTTATTTTTCCTAGATCCCCTTTTATTTCCTCTTGGTGTGTTCACAGAAATACAGCATGTGCAATGCCACTGCAGCTGCATCAATCATGCAAGTTCAACCTCTGGGGAAACCGATTTGGTCATTTATTATTAGTGGGATTGTTTAGCCCTGGACTCGTCCTGCACCATGAGTAATAAAAACTCAGTTCAAACATCAAAACGTGCAGCTCAGTCTGGAGACACCAGCTCTTACTTCTGCCTGCTATTCATCTCATTGTTTCCAAAATATTCCATGCTTTGGCAGAAAATGTTCCCAATTAGGATAATATGGGAAATTGGGTTCAGAAAGACCAAAACTGGATGTGACTGTGGATTTGTGATACTTATACATAGAAACATGATAAAGTCTGATATCATTTTGTTCAGCAGGTCCTTGGAAGACTCACAGTGTGCTATGTTCATTGATAGGACCTACAGGTTTGCCAGACTGTTACTAAGGTTTGACTTAAACACAGCTGATTTTTATCAGCTGATTAAACAGGCAGGCCATGTGGCTGATGTCTCTCTACAGGGACATTACAAACTGATAAATACACAGTATTATCACACAGAGACGGAACCAATAAACATTAACATGCGCATTTGTACTGTATATACTCGTGAGGACAGCAGGCTGCTTCTATGAATTGAACAGGACACAAATACACACACACTCAGACTGACACAAACCCAGAAAGACACAAACACACAAGCAACATCATGAACACTATGGTGTCTCTTCTCTAACTAGGACAAGCTCGCTCACTTATTCTTCCCACCAAACTAAAAAAGCAAACATGTCATGTTGTTAATATCTTCAATACAAATAGGCAGCAGGTCACGTGGCAGCAATCTTACAATTTTAGTTTACATGTTGCTAGTATTTGCTAACATGTTGTTTATATATATATATATATATATGGAATCTTTTCCCCATTTCTGATTCTTCTTCTCCCAGTCTTTTTCCAGATGCAGTGGGAGGATGTGCGGTAAAGATGCTTCTCCTCTAACACAGTGTCACAGTACACAACATCACCCGGTGCTGCACACAGTTGCCTTCGTATGAACCGGGGTTTTGCACTCAACACGTTCAAACGCGTTGCATTCCTGCAAAACCAAACGCAGCGGCAGTCTTACCCTGTCTGTCGGCGCTCTGACCGTCTTCCCATCGTTCAATCAACAGATTCCCAGCGCGATTCCCAGTCTCATTAGCGGCCGTGATCACAGAGAGGGTGGAAGCAGGCGCAAACGCCCATACGAGGGGTCTTCATTCTGCTTAGCAGCTCCACGCTCCTGAGGACACGTGTCATGACAGCTGTTCAATCAGTGGCCGACCTGCCAATCATCCGACCTGCAGGGGAACATGTGAGGACCAGAGAGGAAGGAGAAGATCGCTCGTTTCTTCTGACTTGACTTGACACGCAGACGCATCAGTCGCGCGCTGTGCTCCCGATGAGGACACCTGACAGGTCATCCTGTAGCTGGCGGGCGGGCGCGCGCTGGAAGCAGCTGATGTCGGCTGCGCGAGGCGCCTCTGCTGGCGTCCGCGTGAAGTCGTGTTTCTTCATATGTGATGAGGCTGTCCTGCCCCGTCCTCACCGATACATCCTTCATCGCTGTTTAACCTGGCGTGCGCGCGCGCGCGTGTCACTTTGGCTGTACTTGTTGCTGCATTTCATATGTAATATTAATTATTTCTCCCCATATATTATTATGAATATGTTGTAAGGTAGTGTCGTTTAAGTACATGTATTGTATACTCATGGCTGAAAAGGCCACAACAACAGAGCCACATTGTATAATAGCTTGATGGGATAGTGGGTTCAACAAAACATTTAACCATGGATCAAGATCTCAGTTGACCATGGTATAAAGGATCATAGCACAGTGATGCAGGTAGAGACTTCAGTTCACTTTATTAGAAAAGAAGAGACAGATGAAAAACATATATGGGTACTTGTATGTTTGATGGTTCTAAATGCAACAATAAGCTATCCCATGCTATCGCTGACATGTTGAGTTCAGTTCTTCCTGCAGTGGATCAGTTCCAATGATTTATTGCCTCTGCTTTAGCAGTTCTTTTTCCATATTTCTTGAAAAAATACATTGTATGTTCATGTGTTTTCACATTCGGTGCTCATACTGTATGTCCCCTCCAGTGTTTGGCCCATGCAAACACACTGGGATTGTAGGGAGGCATTGTGATTTGAGGCCTGACAATCAAGACTCCTCGTGCTCCTGCTGCTGAGACCCGTGAACAAGGTGCGCCATTATTCATCCACAAAGCATTTAACAGTTATTGCCAGAGCACAGCTCTCTTCCCCATGCAGCAGCCATTCTGCCTGTGCTCTCCTGAATATCAATGCATTATGTTTCACTGCAGGGGTGCAATACACTGTGTGCATGCAACGGACATAGCCATTTGTGTGTATCTACATGTTCTGCTCGTGTCAAACGTAAGCCAGGGACCTTGAGCTAAATTGCGCATGAGTCCCATGATCACATTACAGCCATAATCATTTCTTAACTGGGTGGATGAAAACACTGTGTGGCAATGAGATAAGCTGCAAGCAAGCAGGACTACTGTGCTTCATTACCTTCATGAAAAATATAATTGCTTCACAAAATTGTTATTGCTTTAATCACAAGATGTTTATCAGACCACATAAAGACAGTTATTGAAACTATTCAACAGAAAAATCAATGACTCAAAAATCCACATGTCTTGAGTCACGGCTGAAGGAAACCTGATGCAGAATATTGGAGAACCTGAATAATATAGGTCCGTCAGGTGACATGTGATGACATCATGACATCATGGCAGGTCTTGATCAGGCGCCTGCTTCAGTTTCCGTCTTGATAAGACATCTGGCATCTCTGAAGATGTCCTGTAGCAGAACCAAAGCATGAGTCACATAGGTATTTACTTCACCCATCAAGTGCTTTTTTTAAGCAATTTCAGGTTTTTGAGAGCTGCTGCATTTACAAAAGCTAGAAAATATTAAAACTTCAATTTAATCATTTTGTTGAGGTAATTAATAAGTTGTTATTTTTTTCTCTAAAAAAGCAAATGTAATTTTGGTTTGAACCAGTTATCTAGCTATCACAATTTGGCCTTTGTCAAAGTCGTTCAAATCCGTGCATTTTTTTTCTGCTTCCAACAAATCAGCTTAAAGGACAGTAATTGCACTTGCTGCCTAACATATCCCATCCACTGCCGTGTGCTATTATAACAACTTAATCAGTGTTATTCACTGCACCTCTCAATAGTTATAATGTCATGGCTGATCAGTGTAAGCATTCTGTGTTTAGTGCCTGAGTAGTCACCACAATGTTTTGCAAGGCTGATGAATGATTTAATCTGACATGACTGAAATCTATCCAGTGTCTAGGTTACCATAGCAACAACATCTAAAGTGATTGTTTGACTACAAAAAGGAGGTGATACTTTGTAATGTTCACGTTTGAAAGACCCTCTTTTCACCTCGAAATGGCTTGGACAGGCAACAGAAAAAACACATGCACTAGCGTCTGGCCATTACACTTTTACACAATTGGTCTCATGTGCCAATAATTGGTTTACTACCACAACTCAAGTGCAACAGTTACTAAAATGCTGCAATCAAATTAGTTTCCACGTTTCCATTACAGAATTAGTAAATCAGTATCATGCCATCCAAGTTAAGCGATTATTCTCTTTGTTGATGAATATGTGTAGTTTTTGGGCACATCGGTATAAACTATGTTCAGTATGAAAGTGTCTCAGCCCTTTGTGGTTTTAATCTTATACCCCTCATCTAGGTTGGACTCTGCCATTGTTCCACCCTCCACAAACGTTCCCATCCGACTCTTGCTGCGCTCCAGGTTTAGTTGACTCTGAGTCCCTGCAAGGGAACACACAACAACACGCAACAACAATCAGTATGACATTCCATACAGTATGTATAAACTTGTAGCTGAGAATATTCTCTGTGAGGATATAAGGCAAGAATAAAGAAAATTTCAATCACCTTCTCGTCTCAGTGTTTCTGCCGGTTGCTCTGGAGCAGGATTTGCAGCAGCCGGGTGCACTCGGAAGTTTCCTGAGAATTGAAGGAATATTCTGAACCCAAACATTTCTTGGCTAGAACAAACCATTCCCTGTAATTAATGCAGTGAGCACAATTAAGCTGAGTAATCATTGCACGTGTGATGGAGCAACAAGCTATTGAAGTGTCATTCGACTTACCGAAGGATGGAAGGATATGGTTGATGTTCAGCCAGGCTTTTATGAAGGGGTATATCGATATGAGTAGGCCTGGAATGCGGAAGCCATAATAAAAAGCCATAATAAATTTCATTTGAATGAAGTAACACTGGTGTTCTTAAGGTAATTATTAATTGCAGCATTCGTGTGAGTATTTGACACCAAGATTCTCTCGGTTGCAGGAAAATAATAAATAATTAAATTAAAAAAAAAAAAGCAAAGGTAGAAGAAAAATATTTAGAACTAAAATATATTAAATGTCTCCTAAATCTAATCGCATGCACAAAAGGTAATCTACTATTTTCCTGTTTTCATTTGATTGAAATAAAACCATAAGCCAACTCCAATGCAACAGCATAACTGATTTCCCCCTGTAAGCCAGAAGAGCTGGCATTCGAGCCTGGCAGACCCTGAGGGAGGCTGTGATGCATGTCTGTACCTAAAATGTCAAGAAACTGCAGAAGGAGTGAAGAGAATCTGCCACGAACACTCTGTTCATACTCATTAGTCAGCCTATGTGTTGCAGGAGGCAACATGGCACATAAACCCCAAAACATATAATTAGATGCCACACCAGTGCTGCCAGAGTGAATGTCCCTGTCAAGCTGCTGCACACAGTTTTGATTTGCCAAAGTCTTCTGCACGTTAGAAAGATTAATTATTGAACGCTGATCAGATCTTCAGTGAGAATGTGTTTCACATTAACTATGCATGACAAGGTTGTCGTCCGCAGATCAAAAGCCTTGTCCTTTACTCTGTCTCTCCCAGTGAAAGCAGTCTGCTTTATCTTACAAGTGCAAGTCCTCGGCCTGTCAGTTGGGTCCAGTTACACTGTTGTATCAGATGATGACATGGTCTGCTTTTCAAGAAGAGTGGGCGGAAAATGTCACAGGCCACAGGCTTCTGTTTTAGCCGTTTGTCAAAATATTCCACGAGTTATATCAACAAAGAGATTATAAGCATGTCCTCCTTCAAACAATATACGTATATATGTAAATATACAATAATAATTGCAAAATGTAACTTCTCTTGTACCACATACAGAGCATGTACATTTAAAGCATTAGGTGTATTAGCCTCTTAAAACGTGGTTCAGAATCCTGCAACACAAGCAAATCTCATAGAATTAAAGAAAGCCATGATCGCTCTTGGAGAATAAGTCCGAGAAGTAAAACAAAACACACACTTACCGAGGCCCCCGGCTCCCAGGAAGATGCCACCAACAGCATCAGCATCACACTCTCTGGACACCCCAATGATGATGCAGCCCGCCACAATGCCGAGCAGGGCCGAGCCCACCCGTAGCCCATGGTACTCCCCAACGCTGACGGGGTTCATTCAGCAGGCAGGGGCCCCCCACCGGCCCTTCACACTCACCCAAGGTGACCGGTCCTGACACTGTACTCTGCCTCGACTTCAGCTCTCGCTGCCGCTGGCAGTGTTAATGTAACTTGAAGGAGAACCTCCCCGTTTCACTGTATCTAACACAGAAACACTTTCTCTCCACCACTATTCTCTGTTGCTCAAGATGTCTCATGCATCTTTAAAGACGGAGCTCTGGTTTCCATTGCCGCAGAAAATTAGAAAGCTTGGGGTGTGGACTCTTATGACAGTGACACATGCGCTACAAATCTGATCACAGTCTGTTTTTATACCAGCACTGGCATCCAGTGTCTGCGAGTGTAATTGTCAGGAATATCAACGCTTCATAAACAGCTGCACTGCCGTCTTGGACACATTACATTGCTACATTGCTTTGTGAACTTGAAAGTTAGACGCAGTAGTATGACAACGAGGGAAGGGGGCGTGGAGAGTTAGAGTGTGCGCTACTTGTATGATTTTTCTGCAAGCTTGAGGGGAATGTATAATGAAAGGTTCAGAGAGTCCTCAACGGTGGGGGCCCGAGGCCATCCACGAAGGCCTGCAGTTGCCATAGGAATAGCATATCCATGGCAACAAAAGGAAAAGGAGGGTAAACTGGATTAACACCAGTGAATAGGCTAACAAATGAACTTACAGGGTAGAGGAGCAACAGTGACATATTTCCTGTTCAATAAGTAAGCTCCTTCAACGCTCTCTAGAGGAACAAGTCTACATCTATTATTAATGTGGTGCTGGTAATATAGGATGTGTGTGTCACATAGATAGACAGTCTATTGCCATGCAGCATGCAGCCTAATGTCTATTGGCTGTTACTAAGTTAATAAACTACCCAAGGTTGCATGATTGAAACCTGCTGAGTTTGGTGGTGACTAATCCCAGGGTCAACAGCTTGGAAGGTAACTATACTAACCACTATACCACCAACACATGTCACATATATATTATATATTCTGAGTGCTAATATACAATACATGCAATGCTGTTCAAAAGTTCATGAACCCCACAGCGATGGTCAGAGTTTTGTAAAAAAAAACCAAACTAAAATAACCTTATTAAATGTTAAGTTTTACCCCAATTCACAATACTGACAATCCAAACAACAAAATAAAGTCAGAGTTATACAGTCTATTTCTTCTTTTTAAAGATGACTTGGCTAACTTGTTTTACAACCAAACTAATGTGCGGTCAGTCCACCTGCCTGCTCGAAAGTGACCTGGTTTTATCTCAGTCTCAATCAGCAATGCGCAGCTTCTTCCCTAAACATCTCTCCTTTTATTGGTCCATTTCAGTGGGTAATTTAGCCACCAATTTGTCCCACCTGATTCTACTTAACTGCTTGTTTTAAGCAATGCAATTCAGGTTTGGGTTCACTACCTAACTAACGTTTAGATAAGTTGACCAAAAACTTTTAAAAATTTAGTCTTGACTACACAATTGATTTTAAATACTCTTATAAATTTACTCTTTCTTTCTTGCATTGGTAAACCTACACCTGTTATTCCATATAAAAAAAGAATAGTTCTGAGTAAATCAGGGTGAAACGATAGAAAGCTCATGCTCAAGAGGTTCACAAACTTTCAAGCAGCACTGTACATCTACTTACATCTTCTCCATATACATCTGTATGCATGTCGTCAGTCGTCAGAACGATAGGGCTCTTTAAAATTAAAAAAGGAACTGGCCCGTACGGGGATCGAACCCGCGACCTTGGCGTTATTAGCACCACGCTCTAACCAACTGAGCTAACCGGCCGAAGATGAATATTGCCGTGAAAAATAAGCAACTTAGGAATGTAATTTTATCTTGACACACGTAAAAATTACATTCCATTATCAGAACGAGTGTTGTGGAACATGTTACGTTCGTAACGAATGCGTGTTACACTGCGTGCCAAAGCAGTTTCTTCTTTTGTTGTCGTTGTTGTATATGTACGCATGTGGACACATATCTACGCATGTGTGTATGTATTTGTGTCTGTGCGTACAAATGCATCTACGCATATGAATATATACATATATCTTCGGCTTTATACGTCGATATAGTTATATATATCTACATATAAACACGTTGTCTCTTAACGAGACCTCGTGGCGCAACGGTAGCGCGTCTGACTCCAGATCAGAAGGTTGCGTGTTCGAATCACGTCGGGGTCATGCTTTTTTTGTTTGTTTTTTTTGGTTAATTGATCTGAATTGTATTGTATTCAGAGAAAGCGTTTGGATTGTACTCATGCTTCTATTTTATGTACAGTATGGTGATATAAATGACACAAATTAATAACAGTGAGGAGCATTTACTTACTGGAAAAAGTCGTAGTACGATCTAGTACCTTAGAAGAAGGTAAGAAGTAAGAAGAAGCACCGTTATTTTAATAGTTAAGTTGGATTCAAAAGAAGGGCTCGTCCGGGATTTGAACCCGGGACCTCTCGCACCCTAAGCGAGAATCATACCCCTAGACCAACGAGCCAGGCTGCTATCAAGTCGCAAAATAATGTCTTCATAGATGTCATTGTCGGAATCTGTGCCTCATGAGTCCAACAAGCAGGAAATGCACGCAATTCAACACATTTAAATAAATACTGTATATATCGTAGCCTAAATATCATTAACAACACGGGAACTGAGTGCTAACTTTTAGCGTGAACTGCTAGTTAGAGACAACCTGTAGCTGTCATGTGAAGTAGTTGGTAAACTCGATTGAGTCGGTACTTTCATTGTTAATAGCCAAAATTTGATACCTCAGTTCTTTAAGTGAGGGCTGTGTGCTCGATGTTGGATGTAACGTCAACAAATGAGTACATAAATAAATGAATGAATTAAAAATACACATAGTACCTTCCCTAACAGACGCATATTGAAAATGTTGTGTTATATGGTCGCGTTTTATACAGTTATTATTCATACTAATACGTGTTCTGATGGCGCACCTATTTATGTGCAGCTTATATGGGGTGATGATCCTACCGCGTCCCATCCTGACCAGCTTAGTGTCATTACAATGTAATAACGCTTTGCTGAAACGGCATTATATTGTAGCAGATGCATAAAGCATGACAATGATAAACTAGAAATTGCATTTCTGAGTCCGGGGTTGAGGGGTTAAAGGGGGTTAGGGGTTCTCTTCTGATGTCGTTCGTGTCACCACGTCCTGCACATCGTCATCAGTGACATCACACATGCCCTCTACAACTGCTCCTAACCCTAAACTAGCCCTAACACTAACCTCTAAACTGTCTCCATTCATTTAACTAGTAAAAAGCTTACAGAAAAAGCTGAATATTGTAAAAAGTGTAAATAGTAGAAAAGTTTTGGTGTTTAAAGATTAAAATCAGACAAAAAATATAAGAGGAAATATGAACCGAAAAGGGGGTACGGAAGAATACGACATAATAAAATAATAAAATAAGGAAAACAAAAAAAATAATAATAGGAACACGAATAACGCTTTCATGTTCGCCTCCTCGATCGTGAATATGTACAAGTCAGCGAATCTTACCACGGCGTACGGCTTTTATCACTTGTCACGTGACCCGCACTCAGCCATCTTGTGGAAAACCAAGAGAGAGTGAGAGAGAGAGAGAGAGCGAGCCCAGAGAGAGACACACAACTCGAACACAAACCTTGTGCTGTCAGAGCAAGCAGAGGTAAGACAGCCAAAGTTAATAACACTGGCACAGGGAAGTCGTTCAGTCGATCGAAGAGCCACGTCAGCGGGTCATGTTGTGATGAGCTGGGGCGCTTGCGAGTGTTGTTAAATCACCATGTTTACTTGGCCTTGCAGCACCGGGCTCCAGTGCCTGTGTGCGCGTGTCCGGGTCGTGTGAGGTGTGGGACGGCCTGACAAGGAAATTTTGTTGTGGATCCAGGCTGATCGGAAGGCCGCGTGTAGCTAGGTGGCTAACCTGTTAGTTGGCTAGCTAACAGAGTACAGGAAAAGATTGATTTATGTTTGCCAAGTAGAAAATATGACAGTACATATTCTCTAATAGAAAACTCAGTCACCTGGAGTACACACGTATACCTTTACTTACGATAGAGGAGAAAACGTTGCTAGCTGGGCTAACGTGCTGGCAGACCCTCTGCTGACTGTAGACTTACTGGTGGCCGAAAATACCATGGTGTGGCACCAGCATGTAGCAAGTAGCATTAAAACTACTCCTTTATCGCCACCCTTCATCACGACTGTTAATCGATAGTATTTATACATATATTGGCGAATGTCATTTACTGGTGTCTAATGAGTCGTACGTGTTTATTGGGTAGGTTAGCTTACTACGGTAGCTATTATCTTGTTAGTAACCGGGGGAAGCAGTGGACTTAAGGTTTTAGCATGATTCAGTATTGCTACTACTAAACGTTAGCTACAGGATTGCTCGGCCTGACCAGTGTACATTAGCTTACATTAGCTGTAAGCTCCTTCCCCCCGTCACTCTATAAGATGCTCCTGCTTCCCTATCCCCCCTCACCAGCAACACTACGCGGATTATTAAGCGTTTTGCTTTAGGCAGCAAACTTAGTGGTAATTTTTTCCACTTCACCCTCTTATCAGAAGTGATAAGAAGACTTATCCCAGCTGATAAAAGTTGATGTTTCGAACAGGTCTGTCAGCAGACAGCTCACAGTGTTATGTAAACTCAGTCAGGCGACTGCTGTGCACTTTATTTAAACATAAATGTTTTCTAAGTGAGCAGGAGAGTTGTCAGAAATGTCCCCCACTTGCTTGGGCAATCTACACGTGGCTTACCCTGACTTCCATATGGTCAGCAGTGTTGTGTCAGCTGTGCTGTCGCCTTTTGTGTCCCCTACGTGTAACAGTGTCATTGTGTAATGAAGCCTTCGTTTCAAGCCTCAGTATAACTTAACGCGACTCTTCTATAACGATGTGAACAATATACATAATCCTGTTGACATAATTACTTGTCATATGTTTGCTGCAGAAAATGCCATATCCGTTGTCAATTACAGGTGTCTGACATACCCTCCATGCAGAGGAGGGTACTTCCTAAAATAGCTTTAGCAGTTTGAAATTTTACACTGGTTATGTGTGTGTGTACTGGTGGGATAGGCTCTATACTGTATATCTTAAGTTGTTCTTAAGCACGTAACAAAAACTACAATTAAATCTCGACCTGCTCAAGTCTGCTTTTGTAGAGGTTATGTCTTAGTGAAATTTTTTTAAAAAGTCTTAGATTTGTGTGGTAAAACACCTGTCAATATGAAAGCTGATTTTAAAAATGACAGTGCTTCATTTGTGTATTAAGCGTGTAATACCTTTCATTTCTTTTCATATTAGCAGAGCTTCAAGGAAGAATGGCTGAAACCCAGACACTTAACTTTGGACCAGAATGGTAATTGAACTGCTGTGAATTCACCATTAATCTGATGCTTAATCTGAGTGAAGTCATTTACATGGTTGTAAAACTAGTTCTTTTGAAGCTTAGTGCATCTTTTCTGTACATGTTGAGACCTGCCTGTTAGTGTTGTCTGTCCTTCCTCTGTCCCTTCTGTTTTTACTGTCTTTTCTCTCCCTGCAGGCTCCGTGCCCTGTCTGGAGGGGGTAGTAGCGGTGGTGGGAGCAGCAGCACTGTTGCCTCTCCACCCCTCTCGCCTGCATTGCCAAAGTATAAACTTGCAGACTATCGCTATGGGAGAGAAGAAATGTTAGCACTTTATGTAAAGGACAACAAGGTGGGTATAGGCTTTCAGACAATATGATTAGGATACAAATTACGCTACTGCTAATTCAATCTACATTATCTATTTGCTGTGTAATATCACACTCATTGTCAAAGCATTATGCATCTTTTGCAGCCATGTCTGTGATTATTTATTTTCTGTTGTTCAGATCCCTATAGACCTCCATGATAAGGAGTTCTTGCCCATATTGCAAGAGGAGCCCTTGCCGCCTCTGGCACTTGTGTCTTTTACAGAGGAGGAACAGGTAGGAGAAACTGTCATGATCTCAGGATACTCTCTCTGTTTTAAAAAAATAAATACATTCAGAAACTCTGTCGGATTTATCAGGCCAGTTGGCTTTTTGTTGCATTTTGTAATTAGAACTACTCATTTACTAACAGCTCAGTGGTGGCTGACTGTCCCTTGTTCTCCTCCCTCTGTGTATTTGCAGAGAAATTTTTCCATGTCTGTAAACAGTGCAGCAGTACTTCGGCTGACAGGCCGAGGAGGCGGTCCAATAGCAGGGGCACCAAGAGGCCGAAGTACCTCAAGGGGTAGAGGTAAGAATTTACCTCAGATTATATATGAATGGGTCATGTTTATTTTTCTCATTTCAAGTAGCTGCCGGTAGAGTTTACACTGTGGATTAAATATGATGGACTTTTTTTTATTATAAATGAGCCGGTTTTAGCTATTTATATATTCTGTCTGTGCAGTTTAAGTGTCACAACAACTGCAGATAGTTAAGATGCCTTGGAAGAATCTCACCAATTTGGCCACAGCCTGAGATAAGAGGTGTAATATTAGCTGTTTGTATGTGTTGTGCTTACTCAGCATACTTTGACTGCAGCTGCTTGAACTTATTGTTGATGTGCCTTAAACAAGGGGGACTACACATTGTGATTTAGCAGATTAATTGCAGGGGTGATTGTTTGTGTTAACGACTTGAAATACAACTTTGCTTGTATCAGAATTGGAGATAGATTAGGTCCTTTTTAATCTGTGATTGCTTTCAGGCCGTGGAAGAGGAGACGGAGGGTTTTACCAAAGAAGTTTTGATGATGTTGAAGGTTTTGGTCGTGGAGGGAGGGAGATGCATCGCTCCCAGAGCTGGGAAGAAAGGTACCCAATCGTAGTGTCTAGTTTTGTCGTTAGAATCTGGCCTTGTTTTGACTTTTTTTTTTCTTCCCCTTCACCAGGGGAGATAGAAGGTTCGAAAAACCAGGTCGGAAAGAACCAGGTTGGTTTTCAGTTTTGTTGCATAAATAATCAATCCATAAATCTTTGGCAAATACACTGACTTACTGGTCTCAATCATTCCTTTCTGTGAACATGACAGATGCAGCTCCGGGACATTTTCAGTTGAATCATAGTAAGTTTTGATTCACGTTTGACTAATGGGAGGTTCAGGATTAAGGGAGTGGACAAAATGCCAGTTTTACTAATGGATTGATTATTGGCTGCACCCTGAATCACACTCCTGCCCTACTTCTCTTTGCAGTTCGAGGAAACTATGAGGATGGCACCACAGGCTTACCAAGGAAGCATGACTTCACGCGGTCAGAGAGTGAGAACTGGCGTACTTCTCGTGATGATCAGAACGGTGAGGATGATGAGGGGGGCTGGCGACTGGCGGGTTCTCGACGGGATAATGACCGGTGGTGCCCCCCGAGCCCAGGTGGGCACTGCAATGACCACTTGACAAGACATTTATCTTATATAAATGTATTTGTGGTGTGCTTCCACGTTTGTATGGCCTGGATAAGTTAATTTGTGGGATGCAGCGAGTAAATGATTTTTTTTTGGGGGTGTATTTTTTACATTGTCACAATCAGGACAATAGAATTTTTTCTGTATAACTAGCTTGAACTGAGATGTTTCCCCCCAGTTTGTATATGCTTTAAGAGCGACAGTTTACTGGTGACTTAATTTCTTGTCTTAATTTTCTAGTTACACTGTCCTATTTTTCTTTTTTCGTGCAGACGGGCCTCGGTCAGCAGGGTGGCGGGAACACCCAGACCAGCGCCGCCGTTTCCCATTTGATGCAAGAGAAGATGAGCGTGGATACAGGAGGCCTCGGTCAGGAAGTGGCAGCCTGGAAGATGAGAGAGACAGCCTGCCTGAGTGGTGTCTAGAGGACGCGGATGAGGAGGCGGGCACCTTCGACTCATCGGGGGCCTTTCTCTCTCTTAAGGTAAGAGTTTTTAATAAATTGGTGAAACTAGTATTGTAAATACTACATTATATTAGATAGATATTATGGATCTAGCAAGATCATTTCCTTCCCAACTGAAATTAGTCCAATTTCCTCCATTTTATTCTTTGTTGTGTTATCAGAAAGCCTCGAAGGAGCCTATCCTGGAAGAGGCAGAGCTTGACTTTAAGCCTCTGGAAGAGTGTGAAGAGGGCCTTGAGGAGGAGGACAGTCAGGCCAAGGAGACCAAAGAAACAGAAACAGAGGCCAAGAGAGAGGTTGACAGAAAAGGTCAGTCAGTTCGTTTGACTGAGAAAACTGAATTTTGTACACTTGTAAAAGTTGACGTGTTTTCTGTGTGTTTTTTATAACATCTAATCCTTTTTTGGGTTTTTTTTGTTTTTTTAAGAGTTGGCCATGGTGTCAGAGGAGGCTCTACCAGTTGCTCCACCTGTTGCATACCCTGTGTCAAATGCCCAGACCCCTGCCCAGTCTTTGCCCACAAGCCACCCCAGCAGAACCGAAGATCAGCCCCTTGAACAGCATCAACCCCTGGAACTCCCACCAGAGCCCTGCAAAGGTCCCCTGCACGTCCCAATGGACTCCCTGCATATGACTCACATTTCTACTACGCTTGCAGGTGGGCTTTGGTTTTTCCATTTCACAGTAAATTGACCCTCACACTTTCCTATCATCACCTATCATAACACACTACTAACATTTGCTGATTCCATTTCCTGTTCTGTGCAGAAGTATCTGCCCCATCCCCCAGTGTCCAGCTACCACAGCAGAAGCCAATGGAGGTTCCTGTGGTGATTAACAATCCTTTGCCTTTCCCTTCGAGTGTAATGGCACCCATTGGCCAGCCCAGCACTGCGCCACATGACACAGATGAAGATGAGGGACTAAAACACTTTGAGCAGGTAAGTTCTTAGACTTGTTAGTTGGAACTCAGCCAGTTGTGTGTTAGGTTATGTACCATAAAACAATTTGTCAAAGCATATCTATCCACTCTAACCCCAACACTCAACTTTACAACTAAAAAAAAACTCTCTTCCAGGAGGCAGAAAAAATGGTAGCATACCTACAAGACGGTGTAGCAGATGATGACAGACCTCCAGCAAAGACTTCAGAGAAGCCCAAGTCTGCAGCCCTGCCGCTTACCCATGAGGCTGCTCTCAAGTGGTTCTACAAAGATCCCCAGGGAGAGATACAGGGTGAGTATGGTACAGATTGTGGTACAGATTGTGCCCCACATCTGTTTCTATATTTTGTTTTACCTCGTTTGTGCTTTTTTTGGGGCTCCTTCAGGTCCATTCAATAACCAGGAGATGACTGAGTGGTTTCAAGCTGGCTACTTCACAGTGTCTCTGTTAGTCAAAAGAGGTTGTGATGAAGTATTTCAACCACTGGGAGAGATCATGAAGATTTGGGGGAGGGTACCATTCATGCCAGGCCCTGCACCACTACCTGTACAGGTATATGTTATATGCAAAACATAGCCTGTCTGATTTCTCAAATCTGTAGGCCTGCTTTGTAAATCAGCACTAGCAACGACCTGTAGGTGGTGTCGTAGTCCACTGTGTTCACCAGTGGGACATAACAAAGCAATTCTCAATGTGTCAGCTATTTTGTGTTTTTATTTTATTTTTAGTAGAAGTTGTCCTTGTGATTTCTCAGAGATGAATATTACATATTAGACACACACGTTAAGTTGACATTATATGTTTGCTTTGCTGCTTTTACTCGTTTGATTGTTATAATTTATTCCTGCTGTGTCTCTCATGATATGCTGTAGGGTGATGGTGATCAAGAAAGGTTGAAGAGGCAGCAGGAGCTCACTGCTCTCAATCTATATCAATTACAGCAGCTCCAGTATCAATACCTCCTCAGGTACTTCAGTCCTTCCTCTGTACACACACACACACACACGCTTTCTTATTTTCACTCAAACATTATTTCTGATATGCACCTGTCATCCACTCTCAGGCAGCAGTATGCACAGGCCCTGGCCCAACAGAAGGCTGCAGCTCTTAGCTCAGCTCCGCTTCAGCAACTACAGCAATACCAGGCGCTCAAGATTAGGTTAATAACAATCACATTATTGTGCATGCATGCCTTCCTGTAAATTTATACCTACCCAGCTCGCACTGTATTTCTTACCATGTTTATTTGCTCATGATACTGTAGAGCGTCGGAGAGCCTCCTACCTCCTGTGACACGATCCTTGTCTGTACCAGACTCTGGTTCTGTGTGGGAAATGCAGAACCCATCCTCTCAGGCTTCCTGCACACCAAACCTCCAACCAGCTGCTCCAAGCAGTGAGTATTAGCATACAGTGGCCTGCCACATTGTTTAATATTGAATCAAATGAGAACAAAAAGCTTGTGTCATGTTACTGCTGATGTAATGCAATTTATTCCATCACTGTCAACAGCGTGGGATGGCAGCAGTGTTTGGGATTTACCTATTGACTCAATGACACAGGCTCCAACCATTGAACAGATGCAACAGTTAGAGAAGTCAAAAGCTGCAAAGGTAAATACTTTTGCTCTGTACTCTTTCAGCTTACTCATGCCCGTTATACCAATTACATTTACTAAAGGTATTAAAATGAATGTGTTTTCCTTTTTTTCTTCAATTTTGGCAGTTGGAATTAGAAAGGCGCGAGGCAGAAATGAGAGCCAAAAGGGAGGAAGAGGAAAGGAAACGGTTGGAAGAGGCCCTGAGAGCTCGGCAGGAGGAAGAACGCAAACGCTTGGAAGAGGAGGAGCTGGCACGACAAAAACAGGTCAAACACTTTGGGAGGTTTCACTCTGAAGCACATGAAGCCTTGTGAATTATCTCTGATGGCATTTTTGTAAATATTTAGGAGGAGGCACTGAGGCGGCAGCGAGAGCAAGAAGAGGCGCAGCGCAGGCAAAAAGAAGAAGAGGAGAGACTGGCACAGGAGGAAGCTCTCAGAAGATTGGAGGAGAGGCGGAGGGAAGAGGAGGAGAGAAGGAAACAAGAGGAGTTCCTTCGCAAACAGGTACGCTAATGTTTATTCATAATGTCGCCTTACAGCAACATTATGAATAAATCAGTCAAATCTCATCTGCACCATACATCACAGTAAAACCGCTGTTAAGTTCTGAAATAGAGATACAGAATTTAAAAAAATTTAAAATGACGAACAGTATATTATAATGTTTCCAGGAAGAGGAGCGCAGAAAGAAGGAGGAGCTCGAAGCGTTGAGGAGACGAGAGGAGGAAAAGCGTGCAGAGGAAGAGGCGGCAGCGGCGGCTGCAGCTGCTGCAGCAGCAGCTCTTGCTCTTGCCCAGCAGCAACAGGAGGAGCAGAAAAGGAGAGAGCAGGAGGCCCAAAGACAGCAGGAGCTGCAGAGACAGAGGCAGCAGCAGCAAGAGGCCCTGAGGAGACTACAGCAACAGCAACAGCAGCAACAGCTTGCACAAATGAAGGTGAGGACTTTGGGCTGAGATAATATTAGACTGTCACAAAATTTTCCTAGTCATAAACATTTACAATGGCGGTATTCTCACAGTGTCTAGAGGAAATTTGAAAGGTGACGGTATATTTCAGTTCTCGCACGTTATAATTTATGTAAAGCTCACAAAATTCTTCACCTGTGCATTTAGCTCCCATCCTCTTCAAAGTGGGGCCACCAGTCGGCCAATGCCATAAACCAGAGTCAGAACGCCCTGTCACTGGCCGAAATCCAGAAACTGGAAGAGGAGAGGGAACGACAGGCACGGGAGGAGGTAAGGACAAACAGACCTTTTCATTGTGTGCTTATTATACCCTCAGAAATGTTTTAGTGCTGTCATTGAGATACAAGCAATGCTTTTTTGTTATCTCACTAAATGCCATTTTGTGAAATTGCTCAAATGGGTCCGTGCCAGCTCCATCCCATCATGCCTCAGTCTGCCTTTCCCTCCCCAATCCGCAGCAGCGACGTCAGCAGCAAGAGCTCCTGAAGCTACAGCAGCAGCAGGCGCTGCAGCAGGCTCAGCAGCCTCAAGCCAAACTGTCTGGTTGGGGGAATGTGGCCAAACAGCCAGTTATTACTAAATCCTTGCTGGAGATTCAGAGGGAGGAAGCCCAGCAGATGAAACAGCGGAAGGAGCAACAGCAACAGCACCAACCACAACAACAACAACCGCAGCAACATCCCATTGTCACCCAGCAAACCCGCACTCAAAACAGAACCGTATGTAATGTATGCAACACTGAGTTTTTTATCTCATGACAGAACACTGAAGACTTGAGGTTGATTCTGCGCTGAGCTTACCAAGCATTTTCAAACTGTAGGAAACTGTTTGGCATTTGTCTCTATTTTCTTCAAAAAAAATAGGCAGCACAATTTGTCCTGAAAAACCTTTTCCCTGCAGATTTTCAATAAGTAGTATCTCACTCTCTTTGCAGACATCTCTGTGTAGTTCAGTGTGGGGGTCCATCAACACCAACGCCTCCACTAACTGGGGCTCAGACTCCAGCAGTATTTGGGGTGACACCCACAACTCTAACATGGGCTTCTGGGATGAGGCTGTGAAGGAGGCTGTGCAGCAACCTCCTCAAACCAGGAAAGGAAGCACGCAGAAAAACAACAAAGGCAACGCCAACCTCAGGTATTTATGAAGCATGTCTCCATCCTCCAAAAATCATGACTTACCATATGACGGATATGAGTAATTCATAACTCTTAATGACTTTTGTTTTACTTCCTGCCTTTTGTTTGTGCACACAACAGTAACTCGTTAAGTGGGCGAGTCAACAAGAAGGTAGAAGAGGAGGAGAAGCTGCTAAAGTTGTTCCAAGGGGTCACTAAGAGCCAGCAGGACACGTTCATGCAATGGTGTGAGCAAACCCTGCACACCCTTAATACAGCCAACAACCTGGATGGTACGTCTTTAAAAATATGTTCCGCAAAGGCACTACACCCACACATATTGACGGACTGTTTCTTGAAGCCAAACTCAGAAATATTCTCCCATCTGTTTCCCTGCCAGTTCCCACGTTTGCTTCCTTCCTGAAAGAAGTGGACTCGCCGTACGAGGTGCACGACTACATCAGGGCCTATCTGGGGGACACTCCCGAGGCCAAGGAATTTGCCAAGCAGTTCCTGGAACGCCGCACCAAGCAGAACGCTAATCAGCAGAAACAGGCACCTCAGAACCAACAGCAAGCCCACAAACTGCAGCAGGTGAGCAAGACAGAACCGGTACCAGTTATTTAAAGGCTGAACACATCCCCCAGTACATTGTGATTTAAAGGAGATATGTCTGTCCCCTCTGTTCCCCCTAAACTAATTTTATTGTGGCATTTTGCATAAAAAGAAAAGAAAAAGTCAGTGATGTTGTGCTGAAGTGATGATTCCTTTAGTTCGAAATCATTACTGTTTAATGGAACCACATTAGTCGATAGTCATATTCAAATTTACCAAAGTCAAAGACCAGAACTTTACTCTTTAAATCCACTTTTCTCTTTTGCCCAGGATTCTGTGTGGGGTGGATCAGGATCCTCGTCGCTCCACCAGTCTAATCATACAAGTGGCCAGCAGCAGCGCTTTGAGACCGTTACCTCAGGGAAGAAGAAAAAGAAGCAGAAGATGGTCCGCGCTGACCCCAGCCTTTTAGGTAAGTTCAAATCTGGAAAATGTGCTATAGTTCACCGCTGCTTTTTCCAATTCATCCACTAATTGGTTTGTGTTTTTTCTAATTGCAGGTTTTTCTGTTAATGCATCGTCTGAGAGACTGAATATGGGAGAGATTGAGACTTTGGAGGACTTTTAAGGGACTGCAGCCAAGCAAACGCCACTGACTCTATCCGATTTGAACAGCAGCTGTTTGACCCAAACTCCTGCCCCAGCCTCCGACTGCTTCCACAACTTTCACCTTTCTATTTTCAGTTTCCTGTTGATCGACATACTGTGGTGTCCCCCTGTCCCCCAATACTTGTGAGTCTGTGACGGGGTGTTTTCCTGTTGGTAATGCACCTAGAATTTTGAGAGAAAATGACTGGAGCAAACTGGCCAGTGGAAAACTGTCCGGAGAGACTCGGCTGAGCATCATCTGCTCCACCTCAAACCACGTTCTGTTGTTGAAATTCACAGTGACTACAAATTTTGCCACAATTGAATGGAAATTTTTAAAGTGTGGATATATGGGTGGGGTTGTGGAGGTAAAGTTTAGAGAGATTATATCCATAGGTTTTGTTTTATTTATTGAAAGTTTTTTCCCTTTCTCTTGAAATCCCCCTTCTCTCTCCCCCTCCCTGTTTTCTGCTGCGTGTTCATGGATAATGATGGCAAAGTAGAGCCCAAGGATTCGCACCAACTTATGTCCTGTTTTAAGGACATGTTCAAAAGTTCCAAGTAGTTATCTATTTCTTGTAAAATACTAGGCTGTTTAAAGAATAAACTTTCAACTCTGCATCTGTATTATAATATATGGAAATGACCTGCTGGAGTCATACTTTTTTTATTTCGGTATCAAAAAATAAAACAGTCTGATGTGTGGGCTGTTCACGCCTGTGTCTGAACCATCTTAAGGAAAGCACGACGGTGAAAACAATCATAGGATCCACATAATAATCAAGCTACACTAGTGTAAAGCACAATATACACAGATCCTGCATGAGAGTGAAGCCAAGTATCGGGATTTATTATGCAAATAAATAGCATTTTAGGTACTTAGTATGATTTTGGTTGAGTTAAATTTAACTTGTTGCATCACCTGATTTTTTTATCCATATGTTTTGCTGAAATTGTTTTGTGATGCACACAGATCAACAACACCTTTATAATTACAGAACACAAGCCCTCTAGCTTTCATCACATTTTGCGAACGAGTCCTCCTTCTCTTAGATATTGTCTATAAGAGTCAGATCATCCAGAGAAGACTGTGATGCAACCTGGTGAAGGTCAGCGACTGTTTACGCCTCACACCTAGCTATGTGGCCTGGAGAAATTTGGAATGGGTGGGCTGTGTGACGATGTGCTCACAAAGTCCACACTGTCCAAATGATCCTGTGCACACCGAGTCCCACCCCTTCTCTCACCCCTCAGCTGCCCACCTTTCTCCCCTCCCATGCTCTCCTGGACTCTTCTCCTGCTCCTCTGCCAGGGTGATTTACTCGTCTGAGGTCACTGCTCGAGGACTTTCAGAGACGCTCAGCTCTGTCGTGAAAGTCGCCCATCACAGCCACCATGGTACGCAGCAGCAGCAGTATCTGCAGACTGGTCCTGCTGGTGCTCCTCGGCCTCCTGGTAGCCTTTGTACACTCAGGTAAACCTGCTATATATGCATATATGAGGGGTGACAGATATGAAACCTGCATGTGCTGAAACTAATTATAGAAGAGAGGTGATGCAAAGCTCTGATTGATATAAAACATCTTTGCGGTTTCTCAAAGATGGAGTGTAGGAGATGTTTTTTTTTTTTACATATACAATGATTGTATTAAATGGGCCTCAGTGACTGAAGCCAACAGCCTTACTGATGACCAAGCCTGCATTCAAACCTTCATGTTCTAAATGCTCATAGTTACCTTTCATCAGCCGTATACGCAGATGAAAAGGCTGATGTTCAAGTCCTGAATCAAAGATCTGTGTTTACGTGTCATTCCGCCCTCTTTTCCACTCACACTCTCAGGCTGGGATGTGTGTGTCCGCAGCCTGGTGTCAATGATGCAGTTGTTGAAGCTCGGAGTTGTGAAAGCTGCTCTTTGACAGACACGATGACTCAGTCGCTTTCATGATGTCTGGTGTTTGTATGAAACTGAAAACCCACAAGCCCTGTGACTCGGGCTAAGCAGAAGCAGTATGTGTGTTTTTGGTCTGGATTGGAGGCAGCAAATTGTCCACAGGTGCGTGGTTATTTTACGTGTGTGAGAAGATGTTGGTGTTGGTAGTAAGGCGCCGGCAGAGAATAGATTTGGTCTCTATACCAGTACAAAGTGGCCATACCCACCATAACAACTATATAACCTCTCCTTCAATTTGATTCACTTCTATCTACATCTCTCATTGTTTCTCCTCTTTATGCCTCATGTGGAAATGTGTGTGTATTGCAGACCCTGTGAGTGATACTGGTTGCCATGTATGTGACGATTTCAACCTAGTGACTGAAGCAGCCCCAGTGTTTACTCATAAACTCAATGAGAGTTGTTAAGGAAGAAGAAGATGAAGCAATAGAGTGTGACAATTACTCACAATCGTTCCTCTTTAAAATGACATGACCACGTTAGAGCATCGGAATTTTTGGTTTTTCAAAACAAAAATGGGTTAAACCATTAGTAGTTTTGTTACACGGCAAGAAACTGACCCAACCGAGCCCCCAATTCTCCTCCTTTCATTTCAAGTCCAAAACACACTGTGCATGTGATGGATGTTTTGGGATGGAACATGAGGAAATCCAGGCGGGTGAAGCAAGGAAACACGACCCCACCAGTGCCATCTTTGGGCTGTGTCACTCGCAGTTTCAGTCTTTGGCCAGGTTGTTTTTCACACACACCAGACTACGTACTATGTCATCTCTCTAGCCGGTGTGAAACCCTGACCCCAAAGGTCTGAGGTACAAATAAATGCCCGTCCGGAGTTGTGACCTGGTGCAGTGACCCCCAACCAGGGATACTCAAGTTACAATTAATTTAATAAGAAACATATTATAAGAAATATACTCTATATTCACATAGTCCTGTTTACTAAATTAAGAAAAAATAACAGATGCAACGTTTATCTGAAAGCAATAATACGTAATTGAACTGTTGAGC